>JAJIBD010024059.1:0-35396 GCA_021461705.1 Cryptotis parvus
AAGCACAACAGCACAAACAAAAAGATGACACAAAATCCAATGACAATAATCTCTCTCAATGTCAATGGTCTAAATGCACTAATTAAGAGACACAGAGTAACAAAATGGATTAAAAATTGAACCCAACATTCTGTTGTCTACAAGAAACACATCTGAATAATCAGAACAAACAGGCTCAAAATCAAAGGTGGAAGACCATTCTCCATGCAAACAACTCCTCCACAAAGGCTGGTGTGGCCATATTAGTATCAGATAATAAAGACTTCAGGCTGAAAAAAGGTTAGAAGGGACAACTAAAGCCATTTCTTATTACTTAAGGGTATGTACAACAGGAAGAAATTACACTACTAAACATATATGCACCCAATGAGGGGCCAGCAAAATATATAAAACAACTGCTAAGAGACCTCAAAGAAGACATTAACAGTAGCACAATAATAGTTGGAGACTTCAACACTGCTCTATCAACGATGGATAGATCAACAAGACTGAAACTCACCAGGAAATATTGGCCCTGAAGGAAGAAATGGAAGAAAGAGAGCTAGTGGATATATACAGGGCTTTTCATGCCAAAAAAGCTGAACACACATTTTTCTTAGTGCACATGGAACATTCTCCAAGATAGACCACATGCTGAGCCACAAAGCATACCTCAATAAAATAAAAAAGATGAAATTGTGTCGGCTATCTTTTCAAATCATGATGCACTGAAAATGGAAGTTAACCGTACACAGAAACAGGGGAGTCAAACCAAACACCTGGAAACTGAACAGCTCACTCCTGAACAACAAATGGGTCATAGAAGAAATCAAACAGGGAAATCCAAAAATTTCTGGAAACAAATGAAAATGAAGACACCAACTATAAGAACTTGTAGGGACACGGCAAAAGCCGTGTTAAGAGGGAAGTTTATAGCTCTGCAAGCATACATCAGGAAATAAGAAAGGGCCCACATAAATAACCTGACTACACAGCTGAAGACATTAGAAAAAGACCAACAAAAAGGAGCCCAACCCAGGCAGAAAAAAAGGAAATAATAAAAACTTAGAGAGGAAATCAATGAGTTGGAAACCAAAAAAAAACAATCCAAAAGATTAATGAAACCAAGAGCTGGTTTTTTGAAAAGTTAAACAAGATTGACAAACCATTGGCAAGACTTGTAAGGACAGGGAAAGACGAACCCAAATAAACAGAATCAGAAATAAAAAGGGTGACATCACAACAGAAACCACAGAAATCCAAAAGATCATCAGAGATTACTTTGAGAGCCTGTATGCCGTGAAACATGAGAATCTAGAAGAAATGGATCAATTCCTGAAGTCCTATAACCTCCCACAGCTGAAACAAGAAGACCTCCAATACCTGAATAAGCCTATCACCATTGAGGAAATAGAAACAGTACTTAAAAGTCTGCCCAAACACAAAAGCCCAGGTCCAGACGGATTCCCTAGTGAACTCTACCAAACCTTTAAGGAGGACCTACTGCCAGTCCTTTTCAAGCTCTTCCTAGGAAATAGAAGAAACAGAAACACTCCCAAAAAGCTTCTATGAGGCACATATCACCCTGATACCCAAAGCAGGGAGAGACAACACAAAAGAAAGAAAACTACAGACCAATATCCCTGATGAACACGGATGCTAAGATCTTCAACAAAATACTAGCAAACAGAATCCAAAGTCTCATCAAGAAGATTATACATCATGACCAAGTAGGATTCATCCCGGGAATGCAAGGATGGTTCAACATTCGCAAGTCAATCAACATAATACATCATATCAATAAAGGGAAAAAATAAAAACCATATGATCCTATCAATAGACGCAGAAAAAAGCATTTGACAAGATCCACCACCCGTTCATGATTAAAACGCTCCAGAAAATGGGAATTGAAGGGACTTTCCTCAAGATAGTTACAGCCATCTACCAAAAGCCCACAGCAAGCATCATTCTCAATGGGGAAAAGTTGAAAGCCTTCCCCCTGAGATCAGGGACAAGACAAAGGTTGCCCACTCTCACCCCCTTTATTCAATATAGTACTGGAAGTACTTGCCATAGCAATCAGAGGGGAAAAGGACATCAAGGGGGCATCCAGATAGGCAAGGAAGAAGTCAAGCTATCATTATTTGCAGATGACATGATATTATACCTAGAGAACCCTAAACTCTCTACCAAAAAACTCCTAGAAACAATAGATACATATAGTAGAGTGGCAGGATACAAAATCAACACCAAAAAGTCGGTGGCTTTCCTATATACAAATAACGAAAGAGAAGAAAGGGATATTGGAAACAATTCCATTCACATTGTGCCACAGAAAATCAAATACCTAGGAATCAATCTACCCAAGTGTGTAAGGACCTGTACAAAGAAAACTACAAGACACTGCTCCAAGAGATAAAAGAGGACACAAGGAAATGGAAACATATTCCCTGCTCATGGATGGGGAGAATCAACATTGTCAAAATGGTAATACTCCCTAGAGCTCTGTACAGATTCAATGCAGTCCCTATAAAGATACCCATGACATTCTTCAAAGAAATTGACCAAATACTCCTGAAATTTGTATGGAACAATAAACCCCCCAAGGATAGCTAAAGCAATCCTCGGGAAAAAAGAAGATAGGAGGCATCACCTTTCCCAACTTCAAACTGTACTACAAGGCAGTAGTAATTAAAACAGCATGGTATTGGAATAAAAACAGACCTGTGGACCTATGGAATAGAATTGAGTATCCTGACACCCAACCTCAAACATATGATCATTTAATCTTTGATAAAGGTGCAACGAGTCCAAAATGGAGTAAGGAAAGCCTCTTCAACAAGTGGTGTTGGGAAAACTGGGCAGCCACATGTAAAAAAAATGAATTTGGACCTGTGTCTAACACCATTCACAAAAATCAGATCAAAATGGATTACAGATCTGAATATCAGACTTGAATCCATAAAGTACATTGAAGAAAATATAGGAAAAACCCTCCACGACATTGAAGCTAAAGGCATCTTCAAAGGTGAAACATCACTAACAAAGCAACTCGAAGAAAAGATAAACATATGGGACTACATGTGACTAAAAAGCTTCTGCACCTCAAAAGTAACAGTGACTAAGATACAAAAGCAGTCCACAAAATGGGAAAGAATATTCACCCAATACCCATCTGATAAGGGGTTAATATCCAGGATATATCAGGCACTGGTAGAACTTTACAAGAAGAAAACAAACAACCCCATCAAAAAATGGGGAGAAGAAATGAACAGAAACTTCAGCAAGGAAGAAATTCGAATGGCCAAAAAACATATGAAAAAAATGCTCATCATCACTAATCATCAGAGAGATGCAAATCAAAACAACAATGAGATACCACTTTACACCACAGAGACAGGCACATATTCAAAAGAGCAAGAACAACAAGTGCTGGCGTGGATGTGGGGAAAAGGGGACACTCATCCATTGTTGGGTGGGAATGCCGGCTGGTACAGCCTTTCTGGAAAACAATATGGACATTCCTCCAAAGACTAGAAATTGAACTCCCATTTGACCCAGCCATACCACTCCTGGGGAATCTCTCTGGGAAACCAAAAATACGCAGCGGAAACACCATCCCTACTTTTATGTTCAGAGCAGCATTATTCACAATAGCCAGAATCTGGAAGCAACCAGAGTCCCGAAAATCGATGACTGGATAAAGAAGCTTTGGTACATCTACACAATGGAATACTATACAGCTATTAGGAAAAATGAAGTTATAAAATTTGCCTATAAATGGATGGACATGGAGAAGATTATGTTGAGCGCAATTAGCCAGAAGGAGAGTGACAGACACAGAATGACTGCATTTATCTGCATAACATAAATATATATGTACATATTAAGATACCAATATCCAAGGTCAAGTGAAACATATATCAGGAGGTCTGGTCAAAGGTGGAAATTATCACAAACGTGTGGGGGGTCAGAGGCTAGGTAAGACAGAAAATGGAACAGTGTGCTAACAATTGTCGAGGGTACTAATGCCAACCTAGAACTGAGCATTAAATAGAGGCAAAAAGATACACATGACAACCCTTTAATGTATGTTCTGTAATCCATAGTCTGGAGGGAAGGAAAAAGAAAGAGAGAGAAAGCGGAAAGAAATAAAGAACCTGCCATGGAGGAGGGCTGGGGGAGGGGGAGGGAACCGGGACGTTGGTGGTGGGAGATGGGCACCGGTGGCGGGATGGGTGCTGGAACACTGTATGACCAAAACCCAAATATGAACTTTTTAATTGTATATCTTTGTAATTGTAAAAATAAAAAATTTTTAAAAAAGTCAAATAAAAGAAGGGGGAGAGAGCAGAGACAGAGAGAATAGAGAGAGAGAGGAAAAAGGGTACCTGCTATTGAGGCATCCTGGAAATGGGAGGGTGTGGCTATACTGATGGTGGGATATGGGGCACTGTTGGAGGAATGGGTGCTGGAATACTGTATTACCAAGAGCCAATTATGAACACCTTTTGTAACTGTATGTTTCACTGTGGTATAATAAAATTTTTTAAAAAGAAAAAATCAATAAATAAATAAATCCAGCTGAGGTATGCTGATCCAGAGACTCACAGACATTGGGCAGAGCTGCCACTGGCTCTCCTGTACCCTCACGAGATGCCCAGGAGGGATGGCAGGTTCTAGCCCCTGCCCGCCACACCAACAGAAACTTGGAACAAGCCAGGACGACTCCCCCCACACACACATATTCCACATCCGGACTTCCCTCTCGTCAGAACTCCATCCAGCAGACCAGCCTATCACAGCCCAGCTTGCACGGCCACAAGCAGCCACGGTTCATCAATAAATGCTGGATTCAGAGATGACTACAAGAGTATAGCGCCCGTACGCAGAGCCTGGCAAGCTACCCGTGTCGTATTTGAATGCCAAATACCAGGAACAATTATAGACCTCATTCCCATGATCTGATGGAATGGTTTGGGGCTCTTTATGTTCCTGGAGCAAGCAGGTGCCCCTAGGCTCTACTAGCATGAGGCAGGACATATGGAGATGTTACTGGTGCCCACTCGAGCAAATCGATGATGAACTAGAAAACAGTGATACAGTGATACACCTGTTTCCAAATACCCTTTCTTATTTACCTATTCCCATGTTAGCAATTAATTTATGCTCGATGCTCTGCAACACTAAAGTAAATACTTGAGGAGTCATTTGGTATCATCTTTACAAACTTCAATGCTTATATTTTCATTACAACCTAAGTTACTGGTAATGCAAATCTGTCTACCCACACTCAAACTTAACACTAAATGCTCTGGTTTGTAATTCATTGAAGAGTCCAGAAAGATAGTGCAGTGGTAGGGTTTTCGCCTCAAATATAGCATAGAGGTTTCAGTCCCAGGTATCCCAGATGGACCCCTGAGCCTGCCAGGAGTGATGCCTGAGTTCACAACTAAGAGCATGTGGCCCAAAACAGAAAATTCTAAAAATCAGATCTCTACACAGAAGTAAAATCAGTCCCATGGTTTTCAAACCTTGGAATACACAGTGATAGTAACAGTGTTGAATAATAGGCTCCAGTGTTGATGCTTATACCTCTACATATAAGTGTGGGATGCCCTCGACCGCCTGTGAAGAACGACCACAACATTATTCTTCTTAGAACACACTTTACTGGAGCTCCTGAAGTTTGAAACTTAAAATGGCGAAAGCACCCGAACCTCTCCCCGCAAGCTGCCTTTATACAGCGCTGGATGGCGTGTCCATGTCCCATTGGCTGGCGCAAATGTTGCGGGTCGACGTGTCCACTTCCCATTGTCCGGTGCAGGTCGTGACGAGCTCGTATGAGCTCGTGCGAGCTGATGAAACATGCCCTAATTGGACAAAGCCCGAAATCACACCACGCCAGGGACCCTGCACCTGCGCAGGACACAGGACCCTGAGCATGAGCCAAACCCAGGAGGGAGGCAACATGGCAGTGGGGCGGAGTCAGTAACGGCTAAAGAGGCACCCATGCTAGGCAAGATGACTTCTAGCACAAATGGCATCCAACATCTCCTTTTGTTTTTATAAAAGATACCTAGGCATCTACCCGGTCAGGCCAACACTTCTTCAGCACCAGCCAAGGTGGTTGCCTGGAGAAAGAGACAACAGCATTACACCTTTCCTTGTGCAATGGCACAAGACTAAGAGTGCAAAGGCTGTAACGTGCTATTGAACATGTCTTACAGGGTGCAATGGCAACAAGAGCTCCTAGTGCCAAGACCATGTTCAAAGATCTCTCTTGAGGCTAGCAAGGCAAATATGGGGAGATGCACCTTCCTCCAAGGCTGCCATGGCCTGTATGATTACAGCTTTATCCTGGGCATGACGTGCTCTAAGTTTGCGTAACAAACCAAGGCAAAGGAACACTCCAGCACAGCAAATTGCACCAAAATTACCACCCCACCCATTCCTTAAAGAAGCTAAAGGCGGTAAACATCCACTCAGTAAAATCCCCAAGGATAATGGGTTCAACTTGGGTGGCGTTAAATTGCAACAATGTCCATCAATTGCCGATATAACAAGTCCTCCGTCTCTTGCGACCAACTGCCCACAAGATATTTCATAATCATTTGGCTTTCGTTGTTTAACTTTTCATATTGGCACTGGCATCGCCATGTCCTGGTTATCGCCCAAAGTCATTTCTTCTTCCTGAAGCTTGCTGCAGACTCATCAGTAACGTCAGAATGATCAGCTCTTGTCATCTTGACGGATGAGCCCGTCAATCTTTCCGGTACCCAAATTGGATCTTCCTTGTCTTGTGGAAAAACACAAACAGCTCCCCTGGACCACATTAGTGCGAGCTTGGGCTTGGGCATAATCTGTATAAAGTGATTTAAAGTCCAGGTATCACTGTATCACTATCTTCCGTTCATCATCGATTTGCTCGAGGGGGCCCCAGTAACTTCTCCATATGTCCTGTCTCATGCTAGTAGAGCCCAAGGCATCTGCTTGACCCAGGAACATAAAGAGCCTCAATCCATTCGGAATGAGGTCTATAATTGTTACTGGTATTTGGCATATATATCAAATACAACACGGGTAGCTTGCCAGGCTCTGCCGTAGGTAGCATATTCTTGTAGCCATCTCTTTCTTTCATTCTCTTTCTTTCTTTCTTAGAGAAAGTCCAGGTATTGACACATATTTAGACATGCCTTGGCTATATGGAACCAATCCGAAGATGTCATGGCATTTTGGGCTAAAGCGTTCCACAAGAGCTATGGTAAAGCTCCGTGAAACACCATAACTCCTGGTTGCCTCAGCCAAATCTTTAAGTTGCTTATATTCCACTGGATGATGGAACCGATTATGTGTGGTAGCATCCTCAAATACAGGAAAGGCGAAGCCAATTTTCTCCAAGTTTTATGAGGAACGAGGCTTGTGCCCTCAACTGGAGGCGCTGAAACCTTTTTGGATAGTTGTTGTTTTCAGGTTATATGGCAGGGGTCTGTAAGCTCCGGATCATGCCTTTCCTCTCATATGCCACTGCAGTTTCCTCTGACTCTGTCTCTTCCCTCTGAATTAAACATGTCTTCCCTTTCCTCCTCAGATTCTGAGATCGACAAGTTTGAAATTCAACCAGAACTGAAACAGTCCTGGAGGCTAAGTTACCTTTTTTTCCCTTAGAAAATACATCCAGTACTGAATACAGTCCTGGAGGCTTAATTACCTTTTTTTCCCTGATCAGGCCTTTGTTTTTCTTTCTGTACACCTTGCTTTGTTTTTTTGCTCCATTCCCTTTTAATTCCTCCACTTTAACTATTTAAATCGGACATGGTTTCTCAGTGCTCTGCGAGAATCCTGCTTCCCTCACAGAGAATGTTGCAACATCTGTCTCCTTTCAAACAGGTGCGAATTAGTCTCCATAATGGCAGGGTTCCCGGGTGTAATTTTTCCTTTTCTCTCCTGCTGCTTAAATCCTTGCCAAGCCTTTTTCCCAGCAGAGGGCATTAACATTCCCCCAAAACTGTGAACCATGGAGCCGCAGTTTCTACGTCCTCCAAAAATCACTCTTACTGTTCTATCAGAAATCTCTAACTCTTTCTTTCAGCAGCCGCTGGATTGGCTGCAAAAAACCCTCTATGCTGGAATTTGTGTTTCCCATATAGTGCACTATCTACACACAGAACCAGCAAGTGCACTCCTTGCCTGGTTGGTGCCAGCGGCAAAGGAGGCAACATGGGGTCCCAAGCACAAAAATAAGCATAAGGATTGCAGCACTACAACCGTCAACACCAAAACAAGCCTGCCCATATGTTACTTATCTGAGGGGGAACTTACTGGCGCCGCCACTCCTTGTGACTAAGTTCTGAATCCTCCCAGAAAAACAAGGGGTCCTTACCTAGGGCCTGGATGTTGCGTTTTCGGGTTTCAGCACCACTTGGCTGGATGCCCTCAACCGCCATGGTGAAGAATGACCAAAACAAGATTCTTCTTAGAACACGCTTTACTGGAGCTCCTGAAGTTTGAAACTTAAAATGGCTAAAGGACCCGACTCTCTGTGCAAGCTGCCTTTATACAACCCTGGATGGCGTGTCCATTTCCCATTGGCTGGCGCAAATGGTGTGGGTCGACGAGTCCACTTCCCATTGGCCGGCGGGGTCGTATTGAGCTCATACGACTGTGCGAGCTGATGAAACATGCCCTAATTGGACGAAGCCCGAAGTCACACCACACCAGGGACCCTGTGCATGCGCAGGACACAGGAGCCTGAGCATGCGAGACACCCAGGGAGGGAAGGCAACGTGGCAGTGGGTGGAGTCCGTAACGGCTAAAAGAGGCACTGTGCTAGGCAAGATAACTTCTAGCACAAAATGGCGCTCAACGCATACGTGCAATTTTTTTCAAAGATTTCTTTAAGCTGGTTGACAGTGTGATCTTCCCCATCATATACTAACTTGGCATTCATTTCGAATATTTCCCAGAAGATACCAAAGGAAATTGCCTTTTTCCTCCTTTGGAAGTGAGCATTTTGGGTACTTTACATATTTAGTCCACTGTGTTGTGGTTCCAGGTGAGTTGTTCATTTACTGATGTTAATTATTTATTTACTTGCATTCATTTCATTATGGCATTCTATGTTATTTAATCATCTTATATCTGATTTGGGAGCCACACCACAAAAGTCCCCTTACATTTGTTATGTTGCTAAATGGTACAAAATGCTATGACTTACCAAGAAATTCTTTTCATTTAAGCCACTGAATTTATTATTCCAAACAAAATGATCATGTGTTCTACATTTTCTTGGTTTCACTAACTGTAGCTAGAGTTACCATTTAAAGCTGCAGTACTCGGGCCGGCCGAGTCCAGCAGGCACAGCGTTTGCCTTACTCTCAACTGAACCAGGTTTGAACCTGGCATCCCATATGGCTTCCAAGTCACCGCCAGAACTAAGTCCTAAGTGCAGGCCAGGTGTAACCTCTGAACACTGCCGAGGTGATTCCCAAAAAAAGCACAAAAAACCCAAAAAACTCAACTGCTGTTAGAATTGTTTGACATTTTTACAACTCATGGCTATAATGCTTCTTCTGTTTAATGTACAAACTTTCATTTAGAAAAGGAGTAAAAGTAAAATGAACAAATACAATTTTCAGTCATAAATACAGTTTCAAGAATCTCCTGTGTATAGAAATTATTTGTCAGATACAGAGAGGAGTCATGTAGTCTAATTCCTGTTTCCTCTTTTCATTCTTGTTTTGATATCAATTATTATTATTTTTCATTCTGCCTAGGGAAAGCTCCCAACACATCAAGATTAGAATTTAGGATTGAGTCTATTGGTGAAGTTTTATCATAACTGAACTTGTAGATGCATTTTAGTTCAACATGGAATGACTCTAGAGGCTGGGTAGTCTAATTTATCCTGCACCCTTAGAAAAACTACTCTATGGGAGGTTGCAGTAGAAAAGACAGTACTAAGAGAACTGCCATCAAGTCAGACAAGAGACCCAAAGGCAGGAAAAATCGAGAGTGTAGGAAAGGGGCTGAGCGATAGTACAGTGGGTTAGGGCATTTGTCTTGTACCCGCCCACCGGGTTTGATCCCGGCATCCCATATTGTCCCCCAAGCACTGCAGAAGTAATTCCTGAGAGTACAACAAGAGTAACCCCTGAGCCGGTGAGAACTCCCAAAACAGCGGAAAAAACAAAGAGTGTAGCAAGGCTGCAGGACTCAGGCAGGCCCCAGAGCAGTGGCAATCATGCTTTAGGGAAAGAAATTGGAACTACAACACCCAGGATTCCCAGCAGTGAAGGAGATAAACAGGTCACTTTGAACTTATGCACCAGGATGCTTATCCTCGGTAACATCCCTGGGGATGTCTGACCAGCAGGCAGCTACTCACGTGGCTGCATACTAATACAAAAAGCAGAAAATTCAATACCCAGAGGAAGATAACATCCTCAAAGAGGGGAGAAGAGAACACCGTTTGCTGAGCATCTCCTGAGTCCTACCTGACAGTGAGGAAGAAAGAGTGCCCCAGAAGGATCCCCCCCAAGGAATACTACAGAACCATGGGGATAGCACAGATCCCCACCTTGAAGAGCAGATGAAGAAAACAACCCTGAAGACTCAAAAAAAGAATATACTCATACATAATCTCTCTGACAAAGAATTCAGAGAAGAAACGGTGAATATGTTTAATGAGCTCAATGACAAAGTGTAATGGATGTCCGGTAAAACACAGGAGGTCATAAATGAATAGTGGAAAGGACAGTCAGAAAATTAAAAGGAGGAAATGACGGTAGAAATGAGAACACCCAAGCAGAAGTCACATCAATAAAATCTCAGTAGATGAAATGAAAAACGTAATGGATGCCCTCAAGAGCAGGAAGACAGAAGCTGAAGACAGGTCAGTGAGAATGAGGATGAGCTGCAAAAGGCACTCAGGTGAATACACAAGATGGAAAAAGACCAAGCAATGAATCCAGCATCACGCTAGAACATGAGGATGAATCCAGGAGGAACAACATAAGAATCGTCTGGGTCCCAGAGAAACAGAAATGCAGGCAACCCCAAGGAAATAGGTACAGTTAAAAAAAATCTTCGGAGACAAGTTCCAGAGAGAAAGGACACTGACATCCCATCCAAGGAGCCCAAAGGGTACCTGCAAAAGAAACCTCAATGAAAACTTCAAGACATATCTTAGTCAAAATAATGGGAGCCATAGATAGAGACACAATTCTTCGAGGGCAAGGTCAAAGAAGGATTTTATACAAAGGAGAATCCTTTCTCCTTTCAGCAGACCTATCAGATGAGACCCTCCAAGCTCCAACGCAGTGGTGGGACATAATGAAAAAAAACTCTATGAAAGGAAGGCCTCACCAAGAATTCTTTAGCCAGTGAGACTCTCATTCAGATTGGAAGGACAGTTATACAGATCCGTGGATAAACAGCAGCTCAGGAATTTAATAGAATGAAAACCAACCTTAAAAGATGGGCTGAAAGAGCTACTCTAAGATGAGACAAAACCCAAAACAACAACAAACATAATTATGAAAGATGCCCATAATCCCATGACAATATCTCTCAATGTCAGTGGTCTAAATGCACCAGTTAAGAGACACAGTGCCAAGGAGCCCAAAGGGTAAAATGGATCCAAAAATTGAACCCCATATTCTGCTGCCTTCAAGAAATGTACCAGGACAATCCAGCACAGACAGGCTCAAAGTTCAATGCCAGAAAACAATCCTTCATGCAAACAACCCTCCATAAAGTCCAGCTAGCCATACTAGTATGTGATAACATAGACTTCCAGGCTGAAAAAGTTCAAAAGGGACAGTGAAGGTCACCTCTTCATAATCAAGGGATACATATCTCAGGAAGAAATGACACCCCTAAACATATCCGTGCCCATGAGAGGCCAACAAAACCCTAAATAACTGCTTTTGACTTCAAGAAGACATTGACAGCAACGATTGTAGTTGGAGACTACAACACTGGTCTATCAACTCTTGATAGATCGACACTACTGAAACTCACCAAGGAAATACTTGCCCTAAATGAAGAAATGAAAGAAAGAGGTCTAGGGAAATATACAGGGCATTCATACACAAAATGCCAATACAGTTTTCTCCAGCACACATGGAACATACCCAAGATAATTCACATGCTGAACCACAAAACATCACGATCACGATCTTCCCGTTGATCATCTATTTGCTAGAGCGGGCACCAGTAATATCTCCATATGTCCTGTCTCATGCCTGTAGAGCCAGGGCATCGGCTTGCTACAGGAACATAAAAGAGCCTTAAACCATTATATTAGGTCATGAATGACCTAATATATTGTATTACTGGAATTTGGCATATCCTTAACAACACGAGAAGCTTGCCAGGCTTGTCGAGCAGGAGGCAAACTCTTTTAAACACCTCCAAATAAAGCATTTATTGATGAACCACACGGCCGCGTGGCCAGCACGAGCCGGGCTGTGATGGGCTGGTCTAGCTGGGTGGAGTTCTGACGAGAGGGAGTCCAGAAGTGGAAAATGGTGGCGCCCAGGAGTGAGGAGCGGTGGTCTGGCTTTTGTGAGGCTCTGCAGGTGGTGGTCAGGGCTAGAACCCGCCATGCCTCCCGACTGCCTCATGAACGGCTTTGCACAGGGAGAGCAAGGAACAGCTCTGCCCCATGTGAGAGTCTCTGGACCAGCATACCTGGGCCGGATTGAGAAAACGGCAGGGTAGGTGTCGGTGATCCGGGCTGTGATGGGCTGGTCTGCTGGGTGGAGTTCTGACGAGAGGGAAGTCCAGAAAAACATACCTCCATGAAACCAAGTAGAAAGAAACTGCTTCAACTGTTTTTTTTGAAACTATGACATACTGAATATTGAGGTTAACCGCAAACAAAACAGAGTCATACCAAGCCCCTATAAACTAAAGAGCACACTGCTGAACAACCAGCAGGTCATAAAAAGAAATCAAAGAGGAAATCCAAAAAATGCCTGGAAACAAATTAGACTGAAGACACGAACTACCAGAACTTGTGGGATACAGCGAGAGCAGTGTTAAGAAAAGTTCATAGCTCTGCAAGCATCCATCAGGAAAAAAGAAAGGGCCATCATAAGCAGTCTGAATTCCCAGTTTAAAATCTTAGAAAGCTGTTGGAGGACAATTTTAGCTATTCTGGGAGTTTTGTTGTTTTGCTCACTCCCAGCTTAATCTACTTAAGTCAAGGTTCATTCTAATGAGACTTCTCTTCTATGTAAACACTGCTAGAAGGTGTGACAGTTACAGAAGTCACCTTGATTGAATAACTTCTAACTTATACATCTACAAGGACTTCTATGTTTTCTAGATTGTGCACAGCTCCTCTTTTATCCCACTGCACCCAACGTGGGACGGTAGAATTTACCAGGAGACAACTACCCTGGCTATGCTGAGACTATAGAAAGACTATAGGAAGGATCATACTAGTTTGCTCTAAGCAGGCGAGTGTGACCCTTTCAGTACATGAAAACAAGATACTCAGAATCACCGTGGTGCAGATAATAATAAGAAGGACCTTGTGGGTACCATCTAGATTACATGAAGCTCATGAAGTTAAGATGTATTACTTTATATCAGCCCTCTCTCCAGTGTTTTTACATAAGAGATAATCTTGTTAGTCCTTGGCATAACCATTGTTTATACCTGCAATAGGGTGTGGCACTACACTGTGTTTAGAGTTCTTTGTTGACATGCCCTCCCTGTTGGATTACTTTGGTGTATATAAGGGGCTGACTTGAGGCCTCTTCACTTTTACCTTTTACCTTTTGGGCCTTTTGCTTTTGGCTTCTCTCTTTGGCCTTTTGCTCCTTCTCTCTTTTTTTATTTTTTATTTTTAAAATTACAAAGATATACAATTAAAAGTTCATATTTGGGTTTTGGTCAAACAGTGTTGCAGCACCCATCCCGCCACCAGTGCCCATCTCCCACCACCAACATCCCCGGTTCCTCCCACCTCCCCAGCCCTGCTCCATGGCAGGTTCTTGATTTCTTTCCATTTCTCTCTCTTTCTCTTTCCTTCCCCTCAGACCATGGATTACAGAACATACATTAAAGGGTTGTCATGTGTATCTTTTGCCTCTATTTAATGCTCAGTTCCAGGTTGGCATCAGTACCCTCAAAATCGATGACTGGATAAAAAAGCTTTGGTACATCTACACAATGGAATACTATGCAGCGGTTAGGAAAAATGAAGTTATAAATTTGCCTACAAATGAATGGACATGGGAAGTATGTTGAGCGAAATTAGCCAGAAGGAGAGAGACAGATACAGAATGACTGCATTTATCTGCATAACATAAATATATAGGTACATATTATGATACCAATATCCAGGGTCAAGTGAAACATATATCAGGAGGTGCTCCTTCTTCTGGGTAGGACTCAGCTCAGGTGAGATCCTCTCTCTCTTTGGGAGATCTAGGCTTTTGTATGGTCTAAGTTGGACCAGAGCTAAAGTTTGTTCATAATATTGGAGTGATGTGGAAGAGCTTTTGTACTATTAAAAGGCATTTTTGGAACTGCACCGACTCGTGAGTTTTCATCTGTTCTCCGGCGTCTTGAGAGATAGAAGAGAACTTCAGTCTGACACTGTCGGGGACCCCAGCGGCATTCCCGACAGAAGCGATCAAGAAAAGGAGCCCACCCAGGTAGAAAGAAGGAAATAATAAAACTTAGAGCAGAAATCAATGAGCTGGAATCAAAGAAGAATTTTATCATCAATAAATACTAGCAAATAGAATCCAAAGAGTCATCCAAATGCTCATAACCATGACCAAGTAAGATTTATCCCAGGAATGCAAGGATGGTTCCACAACTGCAAGTCCATCAACATAATACATCTTATCAGTAAGATGAAAAATAAAAACCATATGGCCATATCAATAGACACAAGAAAACATTTGACAAGATCCAACACTATTCATGTTAAAAAAAAACCTCTCTGTAAAATCAGAATTGAAGGAAGCTTCTTTAATATAGTCAAAGCCATCTACTACAAGCCCACAGCAAGCATCTTTCTCAATGTGGAAAAACTGAGAGTCTTCCGCCTAAGATTTTGGACAAAACAAGGCTGCACACTTCAACACTGTATTTAATACAGTACTGGAAGTACTTGCCATAGCAATCAGGGAAGTAATGGACATTAAGGGCATCTTGATATGACAGGAAGAAGTCAAGCTGTCACTATGTGCAGATGGCATGGTATTATAACAAGAAAACCCTAAACACGCTCCCAAAAGCTCCTAGAAATAATAGATACCTGGGCAGCTACATGCAAAAAATACGAACTTAAACCTCCTTCTAATGCTATGCAGAAAAGTCAGATAAAAGTGGATTAAAGATATAAGGATATCAACATCAGACATGAATTATAAGGTACATCATAAAAAACATAGGAAAAATATCTCTACGACATTGAAACTAAAGGCAGCTTCAAAGATGAAACACCCTGACAAAGCAATGGAAGCAAAGATAAATGCGATTATATAAAACTGAAAACCTGTGCACCTCAAAAGAAATGGTGACCAAGATACAGACACAGCCCACAGAATATTCACCCAATGTGCATATGTAAGGAATCGATATCCATGTTATATCTGTCACTGGTAGAACTTTACTAGAAGAAAACAGCCATCCCCATCATAAAAATGGGAGAAGAAATGAACAGAAACTTCCAAAGAAGAAATTGAATGGCCAAAGGTATATGAAAATGTGCTCTTTGTCATTCATCATCAGGCAGATGCAAATTAAAACAACAATGAGGTATCATCTCACACCACAGAGACTGGCAGACATCCAAAAGAACAAGAACATTGGGGCCTGAGGGAGATTCTAGCGGGTAGAGAGTTTGCCTTGCAAGCAGCTGAATTAGGTTCAAACCCTACATTCCATATGGTCCCTGAACACCACCAGGTGTAATTCCTGAGTGCAGAAACAGGAGTAATAATTCCTGAGCATTGCCAGGTGTGACCCAGAAAGCAAAAAAAAAAAAAAACGAACAACCAGTGCTGATGTGGATGTTGAAGAAAGGGATTTTCATCCACTGTTGGTGAGTGCCAATGATCAGTCCTTGGAGAAAACAATATGGACATTCCTCCAAAACCTAGGTACTGAGCTCCCATTTGAACCGAAATGCCACTTCTGGGAATATACCTTGGAGACCCAAAAACACAAAACAAACACTATCTGCACTTCATATTCATCACACCTCTATTCATGATAGCCAGAATCTGGAAACAACCTAAATAAACGAGAACAGAGGACTGGATAAAGAAACCATGATATTTACACAATGGGATACTATGCAGCTCTCAGAAAATATGAAGTCCTGAAACTGTAGATGGGTGGGCATAGGGATTATAAACTGAGCGAAGTCAGAGAAAAGGTCAGATATAGAATGACTGCTTTCATAATGAGATATAAACATATAAGAGTGTTCTATTACTTGTGGGAAATGGTATTGCCAGACTTGAACTCCGCATTGAATATACTCAATGAGATTTACATGATAAACCTTAAGTGTCTGAGGGAAAGCCACAATGTGTAAGAGAAGAGCGATGGGGTGGGGTGGAGGGAGAGAGCTAGAGACAGAGAGAGAGAGTAAGAGAGAGAGAGAGAGAGAAAGGGAAAGTGCCTGCTATAGAGGCAGGCTGGGGGAGGGGCAGGTGGACATTGTTGGGTGGGGATGAGGCACCAGTGGATGAACAGGTGCTGGAACACTGTATGACGGAAATCCAATTATGAACATTTTTATAATTGTATATCTCACTGGTGGTATAAGAAATTTTTTAAACCATCAAGAGTGTAATGATTGAGGGGAACCTCAAACTTCTTAGAAGGTAGGTGGGAGACTGAGGACAATGGTGGAAGGAAGTGGACACAGTGAGGGTTTCTGTGGTTAAACACTGAAAGCCCCAGACGATACCATGAGTAACATAGTAACTCTGGAAATCTTCAACTAAAAAAAAACTACATTATATTTACACGATGGAATAGAACACATTCCAGTGGTAAAAGTGATGAAATCAAGTACTTTTGCCACTACGTGGATGGAGCTATATCATGCTGACTGACAGCAGTAGACAAGAGACATATAGGATGGTCTCTCATATATGGGATAAGTGAGAAATGATCTCTCTATTGCATGGGGACTGCGGTGCTGGGCATGGGACTGAAAACATGTGCATGTGAAATTTTCATTAAAAGTATGATAAATCACAGTGCATTCATAAAATGAAGGGGGAAACAAACCAACTTTTCAGCAAAAAGTCCATTTCCCCCAAAACATCTAAATATAAGAGTTTCCAAGTTTACATTCTCAATGCACTGGTTATTCAGTCATGTAAGTGTTAATGTTCGGTATACGGTATCACGAAAGACCAACAAAGCCATGCGCTCTGTAGTAAAAGTTTTATTTGACACAAGTCAATCAGGCATTGAGTTCCAAAGCTGGCCTGTCTGGGCCATCCCCACAGAAGGATAGTGACCTGCTACTTTGGGGCAGATTAGCTTTTACCCAGAGGAAAAGTAGGGTGGGATTTCTCTGATACCCCTCCCCACCCATTATTTCTGGTGACCTTTTTCCAGGTTGGCTCTGTGGTTTCTGTTCCAATTTGTGGCTTATCCCTATTGGCCAGGAACTCTGCAGTGGCGGTAATTGGGAGGCAGTAATTGGAATTCACCTCCCAATTACCCTTCATAACAGAGAGGATATGGCTAAAAATGTCCCAGGAACAAAGGGAGACAGGCACTTAATGTAAGGAACTAACAGTCTACAGCCATACCACCCTGAAATACAATTTGTTTTGGTCACATAAAATGAATTTTTCTCTCCCTTTCTTGTTAATATCCTTACAATTGCAGGAGCACCGCCAGGAGTAATTCCTGAGTACAGAGCAAGGAGTAACCCCTGAGCATCGCCGGGCGTGACCCAAAAAAAAACAAAAAGAGATAGCCAATTTTTGTGGACAGCAATGTGTTGGAAACCAAACAAGCAGGCTCATCCAGTAAGAGGGAAAGGGAAGTCCTGTGGACTTGACAGCCTGGTGCTAAAACCATGGCACCAGTGACAACAGATGCAAGTCTGGGGCCAGGTTAGAAGGGACCTGATTCAGACCAAGAGAAAGAGCTTCAGGTGTGCAGAGGCAGAGAGAACAATGGAGCGGAGCCAATGGGGGTAGCCTGAAGTAGGCACTGGGATGGGCCTCAGAGGACCCGGTGAAATCACACATCAGTTGTCCAGGAAATGTGGGACAGGCAGATATGCACTAGGCTCCTCCAAGAGCAAACTAGGCTCCTCCATGAGATCCAAGGTCACCCTGAATCATGCCATCAATAGAGAATGAAGGTGGGATATGATCCAGAATCTGTGTGTTCTGAAGACAGGGACATAACCAGCATTTGGGCCTCAAATAAAATACCTGAATTTCATGCCTCCAAGGCAGAGAAAGATAAGTCTCTGGGTGGGGGTTCACAAGGTTCAACTCTGTGGCACTAAATTCCCTATTGTGGGGGCGCAAGTCCCGTCTTCGGACTTGGGTTTGCTTGCTCATATCATGAACATCTGCCAAATTTCTGCTCTATCATTGCCTGTCAGAGTCTGGACCCGAGCCAGGCATCACTAGAAGGATACTCCTAAAGCGTGACCTCAGTTTCAAAGGTAAATATGACATACAACTGTTTTTTCCAGACTTGGGTCACCTCCAAACGCCAGAAAATTAATGTTATAACACAACAGGTGTCACTGGTCTGTTCTCTGGGTTGACAATCTGTCCACAGTCCCCACCCCCAGAGATTTGCCCAGAGATTCCCACCCGAAGCCTACAGGCATTCCCAGTCCCTGGCTCCTGCCTCCTCCTGGGCCACCTCCTGGGAGCCTCACGTGCCTGACATCGGGCACTGGATGATGCCCCGAATCTAGCACCTCTGGCGATAATAACATGCATCACGTCTGCAGCTATGGGCGGCTGTGAGCACAGCAGCTGATGTGTTGGGTGAACTCCTTGCATGTCTATAACACAAGGGACAGTATGTGCCTCCCTCTTACAGACGAGGAGGACTTCCTATCAGGAAGGTCTGTCAATGCTGGTTGCAGGCAAGGAGCATAGTGCAACGGAGGTAAAAGCCTCCCGGAGTAAAGAGGGTTCCAAGAGTCATCCTGGTTTTCTCTTCCTCTCAAGCTCCATGATTCGCAGCAAGCAGCCCCAATGCCCATTGTGTGTAGACACAGAACCACGGACAGAGGAGAATGCACTCAGTATCCAGACCCTGGGTCGTGCTCCTGAATGGCAGCAAAAATCACTGTCAGCACAAAAGCAACAGTGCCACATAAACACAATGTGTGATGGCAGAGTCAGGGGACAGCAATGCGGCGCGAGTTACACACACCCACAGAGGAATGGCTGCAGATCTGGCTGCTGGCCCTCATTCATGACGCTTGTCTGCACATCCTTCAGGGGCTGCATGGTCAAAGCTGGGCTTGGGACAATGGGGCCTCACCAAAAAAATATGTTCAATCTTCTCAGCAGGGCCAAGAGGCAAGGAAACATGTCCATTTTGCTGAGGCTCCTGGGCCGAACATCAGAGAAAGATATTGTGGCTGGGTGCCACAATACCCACTGCACCCTGGCTACAGACTTCCTCCACCACCACCTGCCACGTGGGCCATGCACCATCTGGGCCCGCAGACACCTCGAGAGGATGGGTAAGAGGATCTCTAGCACAGGGCGGCCTCTGTCTGAGGCCGAGGTATCTCTCTTTTCTGAGGCTGGATGCAAAACTTGGAAACAAGTCTGGAGAGCAGGGGGAGCTTTCAACAAAGCAACAGAAGTGGTCGTGGACAGGTTGACTTAGCTCAGCTTTCTAGGTCTGTGTGTGTGTGTTTGTGTGTGTGAATTTGTTTCAGGGGGACACATACATTCTTTGAAAACACAGGGCACTAGGACAAGTTTCACCTCCTACACTGGGGCACTTTGGTTGATTATGTGTAGATTTGGTGGCCATTGACTCACAATGCTTTATCTCTACTCAAGCATTTCTGGTGTGAGCAGTCACTAGACCACAATGGATGGGGTTGCTGTCCATGCCAGGCTAGCAGCTTGAAGGAAAGATGGACCCCATGGCGACTGCATCCCTCACACAAGGCTTTGAGCTTGGTAAGATCAGAGCCACAAATAGCTCAAGATCTTTCGGTCCCCAAGGGCAAAGACCACCAAAGCGCAACTGAACACTGTCACCGTGAATATGGCACCAGCAGTGGTCTGCACTACCCAGGCCAGTCATGGGATCAATAGCCCAGATGGGAGAGGGAAAGTCAGAGTACAACTGCAGAGCATTGTGGGAGCCCGTGGGTTTCCTTCAAGGAATTCAAGGTGCCCTCCAGTCCTGACAATGAAGAATATTAAGGTTTGTGAACACGTTCTGAACCCCTGCCTGTGTTTCCAATACGGAGAGGTATCCATATGTGGATCCATGACAAAGTCCCTGTAGCTCATTGTTACTAAAGAAGGACAAGGTATACACTGTCCCTGGAGTTTTGGACCAGGTGGCATGTCCGTGTCATGTCCCCATAAGGTGCAGCCAAGTGTCTTGCTTCCCCTGGGATTCTCTTCTGGTCTCTTCATGGTGACCAGAGGAGACACGGGAATGAAAACTGAGGCCCACCCACCCTCTGTCACCAAGATGCCCAAACCCTGGCTCTTTGGCTGCCCCTCCTGTGGGAAAAAAGGGATGTGAGGCAGGAAAGGAGGAGTGGTCTCACTGACTTGTGCCATGAATGAGTGCCACATCTCTCCTTGATCATTTTCTGTAATAGAACCCGGACCAGCTCCCGCACAACAGCAGAGGCAGGACCAATTCTCCCTGAGATATCCAAGGTAAACACGACCTCAGTGCATTTCATCAAGCGGGGCCAGTTACAATCCCAGAAGTTCATGTGTTCACCGAGCAGGAGAAACCCCTCTGCTCACCGGGTGAGGCTCTGTCCCACGTGTCCCACATGTTTTGCATTGGCTTTAAATAAAACACTCCCCTGCATCCTGCCTGCCTGCAATTCCCTTGGGGTCATCCCTGGAGTAAGCCAGACACTGTCCGGCAATGGGAATGAGAGAACTTCGTACTTCTGGTGATATCACCACTGCCCTGTCACACATATCATCATATGTCCTTAACAATCGTTGCTGCAGGCCAGAGGTAGGTCTGCTACAGGTAGCAAGCCCACACACGTCGAATCAAATAGAAACAGTTTCTCCTAAAGATATTGTCCAACTGAGGCACCAAAGACCTTGACACCCCCTGTATGTGAAAAGAGGAGAGATTCTCTGTGTTTCAGGAGCTGTAGCAGACAACAAACCACGTGCAATGAAAGCGGCTGGTGTGTTCAGACCTTGCAGACCACCATCACACAGACTGTGAGCCTTCTCAAGGCTCTGGGTGAGCTCCTTGCATGTCTATAACACAAGGGAAAGGACGTGCCTCCCTTTTTCAGAGGAGGGGGACTTCCTATCAGGAAGGTCTGTCAATGCTGGGTGCTGGCGAGGAGTGTAATGTAATGAAGGCAAAAGCTTCCCGGGAGGAAAGAGGGTTCTGAGGGGCATCCTGGTTTTCTCTTCCTCTCAAGCTCCATGTTTCGCAGCCAACAGCCCCAATCACTTTCATGGGTAGACATGGACAGAGGGGTCTGCACACATATCTAGACTCTACTTCTTGCTCCCTAATGGCAGCGAAAAATCAGTTAGCAAAAACAAACAGTGCCACACAAACACAATGTGTGGTGGCAGAGAGAGTCAATGGACAGCAATGCAGCACCATTTGCATGCACACCACACAGCTATGGCTGCAGATCTGGCCTGACCCTGTCCATGCCGTCTGTATGCATATTTTTCAGGGTGCAGCAAGGACAAATTGGGCTTGGGACAATTGGGCCCTAAACACAAAATATGAGTATTCCTCTCAGCAGGACCATGACGCCAGGAGAAAAGTATGGCACGCACCAGGATTCGGCCGAAGAACAGGTCCGCAACTGCTGGGTAAAGTTCGACCATCACTGCCTCCAACCTTGGCACTCCAGCCTGCTTCATGGCATAAATTTCTTGGCACACCAGGTGGGTTGTTCCCACAGTACACATCCGACCATGTCTAAGGGCCCCTCCAGCACAAAATATGCATATTCCTCTCATCAGGAACAGGGCGCCAGGGAAAACTCCGGTTTCGTGCCAACAACTGAACAGAGGAAAAAAGAACCAGGCTGAACTGGCGGTGTCCACCGGCCGTCTTCTCTACCTGCATCCTGACAGCGCAGCACGGGTCACCACCTTTCTTGGGCCTATTTTAAGATGATCAGTAGAGTCGTGGCCTAGGACTGATATTAGTCCCTCTCTCCTCTCAGGCCATGTTTGGAGTTCATGGAATCATGGGCAACAGGGAATGGGATGACTGATTGTTCCAGGAGAGAACTGGTCAGAGAGAGGTTTTCATTGGTCACTGTCAAGAGATAGCCAATTTTTGTGGACAGGAATGTATTGGAAACCAAACAAGCAGGCTCATCCAGAAAGAATGAGCCTGTGGACAAGACAGCCTGGCGCTAAAACCATGGCTCCATTGATAACAGATGCAAGTCTGGGGCCAGGTTGAAAGGGGAACTGAGTCACACCAAGCACAAAGAGCTTCAGGTGTGCAGAGGTGAAGAAACCAATTGAGCAGAGCCAATGGGGGCAGCCTGAAGATGGCCCTGGGATGGGCTCAGAGGACCCAGTTTAATCCCAGATCAGTTGTCCAGGAAATGTGGGATAGTCAGATATGCACTAGGCTCCTCCAGGAGCTCCAAGGTCACCTGAATCATGCCACCAAGAGAGATAATCAAGGTGGGAGATGCTCCAGAACCTGTGTGTGTTCTGTTTCTGAAGACAGGGACAGACCAACCATTTGGGCTCCAAATAAAATACCTGAATTTCATGGCTCTATGGCAGGGAACAATCAGTCTCTGGGTGGGGGTTGACAGGTTCAACTCTGTGGCACTAAATTCCCTGTTGTGGGGACACGAGTCCCTTCTTCCATGGGGATTCTCTTTTGGACTCGGTTCCCTGAGACGAAATGTTCACAAACCTACAGATAACCATACTCTAGTATCTTAGCCGATGCCTCAGTCATGGGTAGGACCCACTAATACTCTCCTGACTCTCACTCCGTGACAGATGGAATGGAGGTGCAGGAGAAGATGAGTGTTTGCTTGCTCATGTCATGAACATCTGCCAAATTTCTGCACCATCATTTCCGATCGCAGTCTGGACCTGAGCCAGGCATCACTGGAAGGACACTCCTAAAGCACGACCTCAGAGTGTCAAAGGTAAATATGACACACAACAGTCTTTCCTGACTAGGGTCACCTCAAAACACCAGAAAGCTAATGTTAACACCCAGCAGGAGTCACTGGTCTGCTCTCTGGGTGGACGCTCGGTCTACAGACTACTCACCAGAGCTCTGCCCAGAGAATCCCGCCCTGAAGCCCACAGGCATACCCAGTCCCTGCCTCCTGCCTCCTCTGGGCAACCTCCTGGGAGTCTCATGTGCCTGACCTCGTGCTCTGGACACTGCCCCGAATCTTGCACCTCTGGCGATAATCGCGTGCACCACATCTGCAGCTAGTGGCGGCTGTGAGCGCAGCAGATGATGTGTTGCATGAGCGTCTTGGGTGTCTATAACACACGGGACAGGACATGCCTCCCTCTTACAGCGAGGAGGACTTCCTGTCATGAAGGTCTGTCAATGCTGGGTGCAGACGAGGAGCATAGTGCAATGAAAGCAGAAGCTTCCTGGTGAGGAAAGAGGGTTCCGAGGGGGCATCCTGGTTTTCTCTTCCTGGTTTCGCAGCCAGCAGTCCCAGACCCCATTGTGTGCAGACACAGAACTGAAGGACAGAGGGGTCTCCACACAGTAACCAGACTCTGGGTCTTGCTCTCAAATGGCAGAAAAAATCACTGTCAGCTCAAACCAACAGCGCCATACAAACACAATGTGTGATGGCAGAGAGTGTAAGGGTGCAGCAATGCAGTTCCATTTTTACACACCACACAGCTATGGCTGCAGATCTGGAGTGCTGGCCCTTGTCCAAGCTGCCTCTCTGCACATTCCTCAGGGAGCTGCAAGGATAAATTGGGCTAGGGACATTAGGGCCTAACCACAAAATATGCGTATTCCTCTCAGCAGGACCACGGTGTCCGGAAAACAGTTCTGTGTGCACTGGGACTTGGGCCGAAGAACAGGTCCGCACCCGCTGGTTTAAGTTCGAATCATCACTGCAGGAACCCACGACTAGAGGGAGAGCTCTGCGATTGCAGGAATCCGGAAAATGACTGTTTCATAGAATAGCTAGACTTGACCAGAGAAGACCATGTGTCACTAAATAAAGAAAAAGGATCGAGTAAATAAAGTTTAGAATTACTGACCTGAGAGATTTCATAGGAAATCCCTTGAAACCGATTCACTTTGCCTCTGCTCTGAGGCCTGTGCGTTTTTCTAGAACTAGTCCAGGTGGCTTGTCTCGTCATCTCAATCACTCTCAGATTCAAAACAATGGCTTTGTTTCTGTGGACGTGTTTTGTCTGCATCTAGTCATATTGAGAGGGCCTGTTTTATCAGGACTTTGGCGGTCTAAGAGCTATGGCAGCGATGCCATCCCAGTCACAACCACATTTCCTGACTCCTGCAGGCCTGGCACAACATGGATCTCCCTTTCTGTCACTGAGTTTTTGTGCAGGGCCTCTGAGCATGTGTACTCACACAGCCAGGTATAACAGGATGATATAGCACATGCAGCATCAGTGAGGTATCTAAGCAAGGATGTGGGAATGTGTTCGGGTACACTGTTCTCCAGCACGTTTGAGGATTCCACATGTGACAAACTGTTTCCTTTCCTATCATTCTGCCTGGTTCAGATCACACAGTACCAAACAGCATCCCCACACCATCGATGAGGCACGTGGACAGAGGTGGTATTGTCACTAACACAAATCATGGTATACAATCCGGAAAGGAAGCCAGGTCCTAGGTTGGTCCTCTGGCACAGACTTCTGCTGTGCTCATGACCATACGGGATGTGGTGCGAATCCTGAGAAGGAAGGTCCCGAACAACCAGACCGCAAAGAATTCACAAGGACACAGTGGAATGGAATGCTGGTTGGGCTTTACATTTAGGCCAGATAAGGCTTTTCAACCAGATACCTAGGGAGGTGACTCCAAGGACATCCCTGTGTAAACACTCTAACATCAGTGTAACATTTAGGGCATACCTGTAATAATTCTCAAGTCTCACCTAATCTTCTGAGTTTGCTGTATTATAGATTCCTCGTCTCAGAGTACTACAAATCTCCTGAGTTTGCTGTATTGTAAAGATTCCTTGTGTCAGAGTACTACAAATCTCCTGAGTTTGGTATATTATAAAAAGTTCTTTGTCTCAGAGTGCTATAAAAACTGTGCTGTAACTCAGTTCGGGGCTCTTAGCCTCTACCTGCTAAGGGTTATGCTGACAGCCCCAGCATGCTTGGAAAAGAAATCCTTCGCTTTTGTAGAAGTCCGTCTCTTGGAGTCCTCCTTGGTAGGTGATCAGCCACCCGCCTGCTTGCTGTTTGCAGTGTCCGGTGTCATCGAACTCAGGTCAGGCCGGGGTAACTAGTGCAGCTCTCCACTTCTCTGCTTGTGTGAATGTAAGCTGAATGTGTGAACAAGTGAATGAGGCCCCAAGGCTTCCGCTCTGGAGTCTGATTGGGCTGTAACTTGCAGTTAAGTGAAGTCCATAATGGCTCAAGGGTACTTTCCTCTGAGGCTTCTGCTCCCAGCCAGAGGGAACCAGGCACAGCGATTATACCTGTGGCCTAATGCCAAGGACTTCTTAACATCGTGCAAGGGCTCCGGCCAGGAAGCATCAGAGAGGTGACCATCCCCAAAATCTTCTATTCCCTATTCCTGCTGCTCTGTATCCTTTCTTTCTGGAGAGTCTGTATTTAGTAACGGCCAAACCTAACAGTCCCATCGATTATTCCAGACAACATCCATTTGGCATAGGTCATGCATGCAGTGGTCAGTGTGCCTGTCCTTCGTGGTACCAACTGGAGAGGAAGAATTCCCAGCATTTTACTGTCATATACGGTGAGTCATTGGTAGTAGCTCCATTCATTTTCTTCCATGTCTTCCCTACGCTTGCTGCAATATCTACTTCACTCTTGGTGGGTCCTGTTCTTGTCTCCTGCTTTGTAACGTGGAGATGACAACGCTGGGGTCAGTCTGTGGACACAAGGTTAGGTTTGCAAAGATCCTGAAACAAGGATGGGACTTACAAGGCACTCAAGCTCTTTCTCTATTTCAAATAGCCTCTCTGCTCCATCAGGGAAACATGTTCATAGCCTAGCATTTAGTCAGCCAAAGAAGGGAACAGCTCACACCCACAGAGCTGCTATTTGTCTCACATAAGAGCCTGAGTATGTGCCCCCCAGGCCCGGACAGCAGTAATCCTTGACATCAGAATCATAATAAAATTCAAGGACAGCCAGGAGTAGCCACAGAGCACAACATTGGAGTCAATGAAATCCTTCCTGGAAAAGCAATTCAAATCTGAAGCAGGATTATTGAGCCTTGACAAATGACCAGTAGGACCATGTACTGAGAAATGGCTGAGGCTGGAGAGAGTGTACAGCCGGGAGGGCATTTGTCTTGCATTCGGCCCACCTGGGTTCAATTCCCAGCATCCCATGTGGTCCTCCGAGGACCTCCAGGAGCGATTTTAGGGTGAAGAACCAGGAATTACTCCACATGAGAATCAACACCCCAAAGAGCAAAAGAAAACAAGAAAAAAGTGTCAGTCATATCAGCATTAAGATGTGCACATTTTCTAGGCCTAGTTTTTCCCATTCTGAATGTCTGTTACCCCAAGAGTTCGTCTCACAGTCTAGTGTTTATGAATTCGCTGACTTCTCCGTAATGCCCCATCAGAAGTCGGGCACACACAGTCCATAAATGGGCCCCAATTAGGATGACAGAGCCCAAAACAATATGACCCATTGTGTTGTTTCTGACTGTAAGGCCCCATATCCTGTGGGCTTTGGGATGGCACCTCCAGCATTAGTAGACATGGTACTTATGCTCCTTCAGTCACTTGGACTCCCCTAAGCACTTGGTGCCAGAAACACAGTGGTGGGTGGTGACCCGATGCTAGTGTCTGTCCTCTTGATGCAATGGAGAAATCAGCAGGGACTGTGGGAGCCCAGGACAGAGGCCCTTCAGGGAACCAGTATCTGAAACCTTCTTGCCCTGCCACTGCTCATAATCAACACCATGTTCCATGATCCCTTCGCACACCTCAGGACATTCAGGGTCACCCCACCCAACCTCCTGTCTTCCAGCCATATGATTCCTGAGGGCTGGGGAAGGGCCAGGGCCCACCATCACCTTCACCAAGGAGATTCTGGGCAAAGGTTTGCCTCTACCCAGAGAATTCATTCCCTCCAATATGCCCAGAATGAGCAGGAATTTGTAAACCATCCAGCAGCTCTGGGCAAGGCAGAGTCAACTGATCCCCTCAGCAGGGCATGCATGGTCCATGCTGGGGACTAGCAGCACTGCAGGGACCTCAGCAAGAGCAGTCTCAGACCCTGATGCCCATCCCTGGTGAGCAAGGCCCAGGCCAATACCTGGCACAATGGGAGGTAAGGTGAGCTTGGACCATAAGAGTGCAGATGCCCAAGGAGAGAGAACAGTACTCAGACGGACAGACATGTAGGTCAATAACAGTGAGTGAATGAGTGCATGTCACTGTCTGGGAGACAATCCTTAGAACGTATTTCGGGTGCTAGTTGTTAGAATGTGTTGCCCTTTACCAAGCAGACATGCCCTATCTTGAGGAGGGACCCTAGCAGTTCTCTCCAGTCCCTGAGACGCCAGAAACCCACAGACCACCGCAGTTACACACAGATACACACCATCTCTTTCACAGGAGGTTGCAAATCCAGGTACCGTGCACTGTGCTTCCTCCAAGGTCCTGAAGCATGGAATATAACTCCCTCCTGTATGACTTGCTTCCAAAAGACTCATCTTATGCTGAGTGAAGCTGCAGGCGGAGGGATAGAGTCAGAATGGCCAGTCAGAGTGGGATCTAAACAAGCAAGGAGAGGGAGTAACAAAGGGCCAAAGGCAGCACCTCTGAGAATGGCACCACACATCCAGCTTCTGTGGGGGATGGAGCCAGGATGGGTTATCGGGAGAATTTGAACTAGTGAGAGAGGGAAACAGACATAGTGGTGTCGGAACTTGTAAACAAGAAGCCCTCTCCTCAACATCATATCCATCGCCATCACTAAAATAAAGGAAAATGAATCGAGTCTCCTGTTAGCCTAGGCATTTCAGTGGAAGCACTCTGGTTACTGAAAGGATAAGGAAAACAAAAGGAAGATGGCTGAGGAAAACAAAAGAAAGATGGCCAAGGAACGGGGGCAGGGTCAGTAAGTTAACCTGGTGCGCACGTGTGAGAAGTGCCAGGCCGGGATGGGCTCATTGTGGACATGCTCCGCCTGGATGGACAGGTCAAAGGAGATGACCCAGTGTACGTCCTGCCTACTGCCTCATGTCAACACACACTTATATGACAAGAAGCTGTAAATCTTTGATGGATAGGCTAGAGATAAAAATAGTATAGTCTAATTAATTGGCTATGTTCTTCACGTTCTTCTTTTGATGGACAGAGAAAACCTTCCATAAGGGGCCTGTTGGGAATGCTCAAGGTCCTTCCTCCGAGCTCAGACCTGAGAGTCTGTGTGGGAGCTGAACCTTGGCTAGCCAGCACAATCAACTCTGCTTTGTTCATTGCATTCCTGTTCGAATCTCTCTCTCTCGAAAGGGATAAGATTCCTGCATCCTAACAGTCACCAGCACTGACTAACAATGGTGAAAAGGTGTCAGCGTCCCTCCCACCTATACAACCAGGATCCCATTTCCTTAAAACTACTAATGACCACTTACGCAGCCAGAAGCATTTCTCTTTTCAGGACTCAGCAAAACATTGAACACCCAGTCAATGACTGGCCATCTTGCTGTTTAATACTTAAGTCCAATCTTGTAGCCTATTAAACAGTAACAAAAGTAGGCTGTAAACGGAAAGTTAGGATGCAGAAACAGATTCCCTGAGATCAGATCAAATCTCAATTGAAAGAAAGTGTAAAGCTGATTACCTGCCTCAAAATGCACATTCCATGCTTCTGTCCCATTTGAAACGGAAGCACAAAGTCGGCTAGACACGGCCGGAATACAACAAGTCACACATGGGGCAGCACACTAAAATCATGCAATCCACAGGCAAAAAAAAAAATTGGGGGCTTCCTAGACCGTTGATGTGCAATCTCAAGGAAAGGATCAGACCACTGTCTCCTTCATGCAAAATTCTACTTCAAACAACAGCCACCAGAAGGACCACCAACTGGGAACTCTTTGGCACCATTGCAGCAACATGAGAAGATGCTATCATTGAGGACATTGATGAAGAATACATCCGATAGTTCAACACCTCCATGATTGCACAAAGAATGCCAAGGTAGAGAAGGACACAAAAGGACGCCTGTCTTCAAAAACCCTCTAGAGCAGTCACCGACATGGTAAGGCGTGAGCCTCAGATGACCAGATGCCAACATCCAAGCTTGCCAAAGCAGTGTAGAGAAGCAATAAAGGAAGACCTCAAGGAGAGAAAAGAGAAGTGTTGGAGGATGCAGCAAAAGCCGTGAAAAGCCTCCAAACCTCCTGCCTGTCCGTCGGCAACTATATGACAAAAATGATTGCCCTTCCATGTCTTGATGGATCTATCACATCTTCCAGAAAGGAAATGGAGATTATCCAACTTCTACTCAGATCTCTTGGATAGCCATGTCCACCGACCCCACCTACCCAAATACCAAATTCCCTCAGGATGAATCTGTCATTCCCAACGTTCTCGCTTCTGAAATCTGACATGCCATTTCCTCAGTTAAGAAAGGAACAGCATCAGGCCCAGACAAGATCAAACTCGAACACATGAAGAATCTTCCATCAGTTCTCATCAATACGTTGACTCGAATCTTCACATGCTACCTGTCTGAAAGTAAGGTACCCTCCCAATGGAAAACCAGTAGGACAGTTGTTCAAGAAGGGAAACATCCACAACATTCGCAACTATCGCCGCATCTGCCTGTAGTCCATCATCTACAAACTGTTCATTCGAGTCATCCTGAACAGGATTGGCAGAATATTAGATGAAGAACAACCATTTGAGCAAGCTGGCTTCCAAAAATGATTCAGCACAACCGACCATATCCACACGATAACCAAATTCATTGAAGTCTATAGAGAATTCAAGATGCTGCTCTGTCTCACGTTTATTTTTTTTTAAAGAGCTTGTACAAATCAATTTTTATTTTTTATTTATTTTTTAAGTATTTTATTATACCACCGTGAGATATACAAATAAAAAGATATACAATTAAAAAGTTCATGTTTGGGTTTTGGTCATACAGTGTTCGAGCACCTGTCCCAAAGACAGCCTTTTGATTCTGTGGAGACTTTAGCGGTCATAGAAGGCCTAGCCAAACAGGGCGTTCAAACCCAATACAAAAAAAGATCCTTTGTGAACTATATTATGGTTTCACCACAAGGATCTGACCATTCTACAGGGAAGTGATCATCAACATTAAAAGAGAGGTTCGGCAGGGTGATACCATTTCACCAAAACTCTTCAGCGCCACCCCGAGCATCATGAGACAATTAGAATGGGAAGGAATGGGAGTGTAACTAGATGGCCGGCAACTGTGTCACCTCTACTTCGCTGATGACATCATTCTAATAACACCAAACATCACCTAGGGGACACAAATGCTGGCTGACTTTGACCGAGAATGTGGAAAGATAGGTGTAGCAGTAAATAGATCTAAGGATATGCAAAGGAAGGTCTGATATATTCTGCCTGTGAACAGATACATGGGGTCTTCTGGCAGACTGTCTCCCCAATAGAGTTAGTTTGTAGAAAACCCTAGTGAGACTGATAATCAAGCTGCAGATACACAGACAAGGCTATCCTCTAGGTCATTTCTCTGCACATTCCCTTATTGGCTCTAATTAGCCCTAGATGGAGTATTATGAATAAGACCTTGTCTTCTGGGGCAATTTAGGAAGTCTAAGTTAACAAACTGTTGCATTCTTTGCTTATCTCACCTCACTGAGATAGCACCTCCTACAGATTTCTGACTCCTGAATGTCTCTTCCCTATCACCATAAATCCTATGGTAAAAAACCTAAAATGTCCTTGCAGTGTCAATTATGTAAACTTAACTCTAAGTTTTACTGCCCTTTGTTGTGTTGAGATATAAGGAAGTTGGGGTTTTTGTTTAAGGGTCAGTCAGCTCTCATCGGTCAGCTCTCAGTTAGCTGCGGTCAGTGAGCTCTGGTCAGTTAGCTGCGGCCAATTAGCCACCAAGATGAGAGCTGCTGCCCCTCTGGCTGGTGATTATTAAAACAGAGAGACAGCACAGAGGGTAGGGCTTTTGCCTTGCACACAGATGACCTGGGTTCATCCCTGGCATCCCCATATGGGCCTCGAGCACTGCCAGGAGTAATTCCTGAGTACAGAGCTAGGAGTAACCCCTGAGTATTGCTGAGTGTGACCAAAAAGCAAAATAAGTAAGTAAATAAATAAATAAACAGGCAAATAAATAAATAAACAAATGAATCAATGAATGAATGAATGGATGGATGAATAAATAAATACATAAATAAATGAATAAATAAATAGATAGATAAATACATAAAGTGCAAAAAGAAAGAACTACCAATCTAGAATTTTGTTTTGCTTTGCTTTGGGGTCACAACAGGCATTGCACAGGAGTTAATTGTGGTTCGGTGCTCAGGAATCACCCATGAGAAAATATACAGGTTTTTCGGGTTTGTTTTTAATTTTGTATTATACTACTGTGAGATATTGAATTACAAAGATGTTCATCTTTGGTTTCACTTATACAGTGTTCCACCATCAATGTCCCTTGATTCCCCCCCCTCCCCCCAGTGTGGCTCTATGACAGGCACTTTACCTCTCTCTCTCTCATGTCTCACTCTCTCTCACATCGTGGCTTGCTACACGTACTTTTAAGAGGTCATCATGTATATCCCTTTGCATTGAATGTAGATCCAATGCTCAGCTCTAGGCTACTATTATTATTTCCAACAATTAGTACACTGTTCCTTTCTCTGTCCTACCTAACCTCTGACTTCCACATAGTTGCAGTATATTCTGCCCATTGACAAGACCTCCTGATCCATTTTTTGACCTGCCTTGGATAATGGTATCATACTATTTTCTACATCCCACATATAAGTGCTGTCATTCTATATCTATACTTTTCCCTCTGGATAATTTCACTTGGTTTCTCCTGGCTTTGCACTCAGGAATTACTTCTGCCAGTGCCTGGGTACTCCTATGGGATGCGGGGATTGAACCCGGGCCGGCTTAGGTAGGCCGCATGCAAGGAAAATGCCCTACCCACTGGGCTATCATTCCGACCCCTCCTGATCCATTTCTGACCTGCCTTGGATAATGGTATCGTTCTATTTTCTATAGCCCACAAATAAGTGCTGTGATTCTATATCTATACTTTTCCCTCCGGCTAATTTCACTCAACATGATCCTCTCCATGTCCATCCATTTATATAGGCAATTTCATAACTTCATTTTTCCTACCAACTACAGAGTATTCCATTGGGTAGATGTTCCACAGTTTCTTTCTCCAGTCCTCTTTTCTTGGGCACTTTGGTTGTTTCCAAATTTTGTCTACTGTGAATAGTGCTACTACATACACAGAAATGTAGATTGTGTCTGCTGTGTGTTTTGGCCTCCCAGGGTATATTCCCAGGAGTGGTATGGCTGGATCAAAAGGGAACTCAATTTCTAGTTTTTGGAAGAATGTCCGTATTGTTTCCCCAAAAGGTTGTACCAGTCAACATTCTCACCAACAGTGGATGAGAGTCACTTTCTCCTCGCATCCACACCAACACTTGTTGCTCTTGCTCTTTTGGATATGTGCCATTCTCTGTGGTTTGAGGTTATATCTCATTGTTTTTTTATTTGCATCTCCCTGATGATTTGAGATGATGAGTATTTTTTCATGTGCCCTTTGGCCATTCAAATTTCTTGTTTTAGAAAGTTTCTGTTCATTTCTTCTCTCAATTTCTGATGGGGTTGGCTGTTTTATTCTTGTAATGTTCAACCAGTGAGTGATTATCCTGGATATTAACCACTTATCAGATGGGCATTGGGTGAATATTTTTTCGCACTCTGTGGACTGTCTTTGTATCTTGGTCACCATTTCTTTTGAGGGCAGAAGCTTTTTTAGTTTCATGGAGTCCTGTTGCAGGACTCCTTTTAAGGGCCGCTGCATTAGCACACTAAAGGGCCTAGGTGAGGTGCAGGGAGGGATTATCTAAGGACATTTAACATTCCCTGCTTTCCATAACAATGGGAGGAAGGTCTGAGTTGAAGGGATATAAACTAGCCGGTTTTCACTCTCGGCGCTTCTTTGGGGCTGTGCTCGCTGTGAGCGGTCGCCCTGCTTGGAAGTGTTCTTCTCCTTTCCCCAAAGCCTTTGCACGTGGTGGTCGCCATCTTGGCCTACACGTGGCTGGGGTTCTAGCCTGGAATCCTAAGCATCGGGTTTTTCCTTTTGCTGATTTGTATGCCTGAACCTGTGATAAGTAAAGTCTTTTAAAACCTCATCGGATCCCTGAGTGCTCATCCATTCCTCGCCGGCTCGGAGGTAGAAGGGAACTTCGCTTCCCGGCACTGTCGGGACCCCGGCGGTGCGCCCGACATTTGGCGTCCCTGGTGTAGGCACCACGAACATCGTCTGGTCTAATTATCATCGGACAGAGATCATCTGCCTCCGAACCGTGAGTAAAATGATGGATATCTCATGGTATAGATACATTGTATCTTTTATTGGCTCGGCACCATACATAGCCCAGTCTATAAAGTTCCTTTCTGAGAACTACTCTATCTTTTCACAAATCATCTGGGTCCTTGCGATTTTTAAACTGTACCTTTGCGTAAGGACAATGTTTAATAGAGAGAGGGAGGAAAGTAATAAATTGAATGCAATCTTAAGGGACCGAGATTTACTCAGCGATTGAAGAAATAAGTGAGGATCATAAAGCTACAGGTAGACTGGTCTTAAAGCTTGAGGACAGAATTATTAAACAGAGTTTAAAATTTGAAAAGAAATTAGAAGAACAGGAAAGTAAAATTATTAACCAGATTTTAAAATTTGAGGAAAAATTAGAAGAACAGGATTTAAAATTCAAGGAAAAATTAGAAGAACAGGATTTAAAATTCAAGGAAAAATTAGAAGAACAGGATTTAAAAATTCAAGGAAAAAATTAGAAGAACAGGATTTAAAATTCAAGGAAAAATTAGAAGAACAGGAAAGTAAAATTATTAAACAGGATTTAAAATTTGAAGTAAAGTTTGAAGAGCAGAAGAAGGATATCGATAAAATCAGCATTATCTTAGAGGAAGAAATTGACAGACAGAGAGATAGAATAGATGGACAGAAAGAGGAGGTTTGGAAGTTACACATAAGATTGAAAGAACAAAAGGAAGAAACATATAGGAAACTTGAAAACTTAAACCAAGAAATGGATGTGTTACGCAGGGGAGATTTCTGATTTCATAACTTATCAATCAGGACCTAGCGCATACCCAATACTGAGGCGTGAACCAACTAAAACCGTTCACAAACACGCCCCCAAAACTGTAGACTTGAAAAAGGTGTATACATTCCCAGCAAAAAAAAATTTAAAAAGAATTCTAATGTGGCTGATAACTTAGAGGAGGAACAGGAAAACCCAGAGGAGGCAAATTCCCAAGCTGAAAATCTCCCCAGAGTTAATACCCTCAATGGGGTAGATGTTCCTCTGCCAGATACTACAAGCTCTGATGAGGAAGAAGGGGAGAAACAGATTAGCTCGAGTCAAAGAGCAAAGCCCAGCAATCTTTCTCATGACCAATCTAAAGATAAAGTAAAACCGATTCATGAAGACTCTAAAAAATTGAGGCAATAACCCCGTTTTTAGGAAGGCTTGCGACAGGTTTGGAATATCAAGTCCTTATACTTTAAAATATTTAGCTGATTGGAGCGAAAGTAGTCAGTGGGTATTGGGAGACTTTGAAACGGTAGCCGATACTTGTCTAAACAAATCACAGTACATGCAATGGCATATGTGGTATGCAGATGGAGTTAACCAGAATATTGACACTTTAAGAGAAAAGGAATCAGGCCATACTATAACTTTTGCCATGCTAAAAGGTGAAGGTGAATGGAAAAAACAAAGCAAAACAAGCG
>JAJIBD010024060.1:0-56512 GCA_021461705.1 Cryptotis parvus
GGATCGTGTCTCAGAGTCACAGACTGTTGGATGGGATTGTCATGGAAGTGAAGCCACAAACTGAATTGTTGAGCGCTGTCCAGCAGACTGGACACTCTGGGCTGTGTGGAGTGGCCACGCTGGCTGCAGAAAGGGCGTGTGCCAGGGGCAGAACCCAGGAGAGCAGCGGGTTGCTTTAATGAGGGCCTGGCTGTCCCGCCTGAGGAGTCTCCCTCGGGGCACAGTGTAGGCTCTTTACTGTAATGGTTGTGCTTAATGATCACTTGGAACATCAATTAAAAGGGCAAATATAATGCCAGGAACGTGCTCAGTCAGGCAGAGAGGGGGTGATACCATTTTACATGACCCCTGAGGGGTTCCGGAGATGGCTCAGTGGCTTGAGTTCTCACTTGGTGCCGCTTAAGGCTCTGAGTCCAAACTCTGGGGCACCTGTGGTCCCGAGAGTCCCACTGTTTGGGGACTCCGGGGATTTTTCGATAAAATGCAATTGGAGCCAGGAAGACAGTTAATTGCTTGCACATGGTCCCCCAGGCTCCATTCCAGGACTGGTTTGTGTTACATGCCAGTCACAGCTCACCGGGGCCTCACTCTTGAGCTGTGGTTCTTGTGTGCCCCTCTGGTTGTAATACTTGCTGAGGCTTGCATACTTTATTTGTTGTGCTCACACACATGCTAACTCGGAGCCACACTCCTAGTGATGGTACTCACAAAATTTTTTTTAGTTGCTTGCTGGGGGTCACACTCTTTTAGTTTGGGTGCCAGCACATACACTTGGCTACAGGAGGGCTGGAAATCACGTGTGGTGCTGGAGATCACGGACAGTCAAACTACTAGGATTGAACTTAGTTCACTGGGGCTCGAACTTACAGCCTCATGCTTACAATGCAAGAAACTTTAGCTACTGAGCCATTTCCTGGCCCCCAGCTGATAAAAATTCTTTTCAACTGTGGCTTGTCAAAGAGTATTTTTTGGGAGGAGGGGTGTCACACCTAGCAATGCTCAGGAATTGCTCCTGGCACCGTTCTCCCTGCATTAACAGACGCCTCAGAGACCTGGGCCCTACGAAAGCAGGATGAGAATGCTATTCGGGCCTCCCAGAGAGGAATCGAAAGAGCTATGCTTGGAATATCACGCCTCACTCAAGTGAGAGAAGGAATCCGGAGTTCTGACCTCCGTCGCTATTCAGAATCAGGACGCTGTCTCGTTTGCCAAGGCATCGAAAATCAGATGGGCTGGACATGTAATGCAATTTGGAGACAACCGCTGGACTAGAGCTGTTACCGACTGGATCCCACAGGATGTCAAAAGATCACGTGGCCGCCCACCTACAAGATGGTCAGACTTCCTTGTAAAGACCCTGAAGGAACGGTTTGAGGCTCTTCATATTCCTGAATCAACCAGATGCCATTGGGCTACACTGGCACGTGATAGGGTCCAATGGAAATGTTACTGGTGCCCGCTCGAGCCAATCGATGACTAACGGGATTCAAGTGATCAAGTGATCAAGTATTCAGGGGACCAAATGGGATGCTGGAGATCAAACCCAAGCCGTCCATGTGCAAGACAAATGACCATGACCAACCCGCTGTGCTATCGCCTCCAGCCCCTTGAAAATCTTTTTTTTTTTCATTTTGGGTCCATCCGGCAATGCCCAGGGGTTAGTTACTCCTGGCTCTGCACTCAGGAATTACTCCTGGCGGTGCTCGGGGACCATATGGGATGCCAGGTATTGAACCTGGGCCGGCACAGGCCGGCTGTGTGCAAGGCAAATGCCCTACCTACTGGGCTATCGCTCTGGCCCCCCAAAAATTCTTTTTAAAAATATTAAAAATTAATCCTGAGTGACTAATGAGGTAGAATGTTCTAAGTTTAAAGTCTTTTCTATTCAGCATCTCAAGTAGATCACGTTGTTCCCTTCTGGCTGTAGGATTTGCGATGAGAAATCGCTGGTATTCTCATGAGAGTTCCCATGTAGATTTGCTTTTCTCTTATTGCTTTTAGGGTTCTCAGTTGTTAGACCTCTGGTGTTTTAACTGCAATGTGTCTTGGCATGTGCTTGCTTCTGTTTACTTGGTTTGGCGCTCTGGGCTTTCTGATACAGGGTACCTGTCTCCTTCCTCAGCTGAGGGGTGGGACCTAGCTATTGGTTCTGTGAGGATTCTACCCTTTCTCTAGTTCTTTCTGCATCTGGAACCTCCATGATGGGAATAATGCTCCTTAGGCATTAACTCATAATATCTTATTTCACTCCCTAGAAGTACTCAAGTATGGAGACCTGGCAGCAACAGCTTGGACCAGCTGCTTGGACCACTAGGCCACTAAGGGTTGCCTAGGGACCCCCTAGGATCATACTTGGTGGTGCCTAGGGGCAACCAGACCTATCACTGTCTTCCCGTTCAACATCGATTTGCTCGAGCGGGCACCAGTAACATCTCCATATGTCCTGTCTCATGCAAGTAGAGCCCAAGGGCACCTCCTCAAACCATTCCATCAAGTCATGGGAATGAGGTCTATAATTGTTACTGGTATTTGGCATATCAAATACGACACACGTAGCTTGCCAGGCTCTGCCGTGCGGGTAGCATATTCTTGTCGTCATCTCTAAATCCAGAATTTATTGATGAGCCGCGCGGCCGCTTGCAGCCGTGCGAGCCGGGCTGTGATAGGCTGGTCTGCTGGGTGGAGTTCTGATGAGGGGGAAGTCCAGATGTGGAAAATGGAGGCCCTCATGGAGTGGGGGTCATCTGGCTTGTTCGCGAGGCTCTGCTGGGGTGGCGGGCCAGGGCTAGAAACTGCCATCCCCTCCCGGGTGCCTCATGAGCAGCTGGGCACAGGGAGAGCGGTAGCAGCTCTGCCCCATGTCTGTGAGTCTCTGGATCAGCGTACCTGGGCCGGATTTAAAACCAGATCTATACCCATGAAATTTGGGGAGGGACTGGGAAGTGCCGTGGGTATCACTTCACTTGTATCACTTGTCTTCCCGTTGTTCATCGATTTGCTCGAGCAGGCACCAGTAACATCTCCATACATCCTGTCCCAAGTAAGTGTAGCCCTAGGGCATCTGCTCACTCCAGGAACACAAAGAGCCTCAAACCATTTCTTTAGGTTGGGAGCTTGAAGCCACGACATGGAGGTGGAGGAATGGGAGGAGGAGCCCAAATTCCCACTCCAAGTCTGTCCAGCGTGGCCCTCTCCTGCATGAGTGAGCGAACCCTTGGAGCTATGTTGGACTCCATCAGGGACTGGCCGAGCATTTACCGCCCGCCAGAGCTCCATGGGCTGCTTCCACGTGGGGCTGAGCAGTGCAGTTGTGGGTCTGGAGTGGTTGGTTCTGGAGTATCTCTCTTCAGATGTTGCCGGCGCAGCTGTGGGTCTGGTGTGTCTCTCTTCTGGGGTTGCTGGCTGTGGTGGTTGGGAGCTCACAGTGCTATGGGTGCCAGGGATAAACCTGGGGCCTTGGATATGTAAAACATGTGTGTTGAGCTCGCTCTTGACCCCTTTTATCTTCATTTTTAATCATTTCTTTTTCTATTTTTCTGACCCTGTTGAGTGGCTCATCTTACCCCTGAGTTCATTGATTTTGATCATTAGCTACAATGCTAAGCGTGAGCAAGCCTGGTGGTGTCAGGGGTGCAAGGCCCTGCATATCTGGCCAAGCCTGTGGTACCAGATGTGAATGGGTCTGGGCACAGATAGGAAGTTCAAGGTTGTGAGTGCCTGGTGTTATCTGTATGACAAGTCCAGGAGGGCCTGAAGTGCAAGCAGGAGTAAGCAGCTATAGGTGCTCTGTGGAGGGTGAAGTGTCCTGGGAGGCAGCCAGGGGTTGATTCAAGGACACACACGACAACAGCACAGACAACCCCCAGGCCTGGGCAGGAGCCGAAGAACCAAGGACAGGGCAAGTTTGGGGGCAACTGGGCTTACTCAGAGAGTGCACACTGCACGGCTGGCAGGGCCCTGAGTGCAGCTATTGGTGGGCCCACGGTCCTCCCTGGCTGTGCTCTGGGAAGTCTGTAGGGTGTTTCCTGTCGACAGGAGTGAGATTTGCTTGCTGGAAGTCAAGTGTGGTCTGGGAGGGCCAGGACAGCCGTGTGTGGGGTGTCAGCACCCTCCTGGTGGTGGGAGGTGGCGAGCACAAGACTGGCTGCAGTGCTCAGGGCTACACTAGTTATGGCACCAGGGGCTGAAGCCAGCAATGCCAGGGATCCCGTTCAGTGACGTGGGGTGATGCTGAGGATCCAATCTCAGACTTGCTGTGTGCAAGGCAAATGCTCTGCCCTGAGCCACGTCCCTGACTCTCTTATTTGGATGGGGGGCATTTGGGCCACAGTTGGCATTCCTTGGAAGAAATTCCTGACCTTATTCTTTGGGGCGCTCGTGGCACTCCTCAGGGTACCATAAGGTGCTGGGGTACAACCAGGAACCGCTGCCTACACAGCCTGAGCTCAGCCTGTGGAGCTGTTTCCCGGGCACCTGATCACCTCTTGGCTCCCCTCTCACCAAGCTGTTTGCTCAGGGAGCTGCTGGGGATTTGTTCTTGGGCTGCTACCAGGAAGAGGGAGATGCCCTGAGGAGTCCTTCAGGCCATTCCCAGCAAGGCTTGGTTTGGGATTTTGGGTCACAGTCAGTGGTGCTCAGGGCTTACTCCTGACTCTATGCTCAGAGATCACTCCTAGCAGGGCTCAGGGAACCCTGTCAAACCCAGGTCAGCTGTGCAGGTCGAGCTCCCTGCAGCCCAGTCAGGAGGTTGAGGGAGGCTGTCTCTTTAGTCTCTTTAGAGCGGGATAGCTTCTTGCCTCCCATTTTAGTGTTGGAAGTTTAAGATCATAGAATTGGGGTGATGGGTGTTGGGTGCAATTTCCTGCTCTGCAGGGTCAAATTCTGTACCTTAAGAATCTCAGGGTACTGAGATTCAGGACCTCAGATTACAGCCCTAGGCCTCAGCCTACCACCCTCTGACCCCAGCCTGGGATGAGGGACGTCTCTGGCTCTCCTCTACGTGGATTATTTTTGTTCAATTCAGTGAAAGCCGAGCTTGCCAGGGTCTTAGGTCAGTTTTTGCATTGCTGAATCCCAGTCTTGTGTAGATTTGCAGTGACTATGGCGAGATATAAGCACAAGTTCTCCCTGTCAGGCCATCCTGGATCCAAACAGACTGTTTTTAGACACTAATGACTGCTCAGGTGTGTCAACAAATTGTTTCGCCATGGAAGAAAGCCAGCAAACAAAGACGTACTATTTCTTCTCATTGTCTTTCCATGAAGGAAAGGGCATTTTATTTTTATTTTGTATTTATTTATTTGGGTCACATTTGGCAATGCTCAGGTGTTACTCCTGGCTCTGCACTCAGGAATTAGTCCTGGTGATGCATGGGGGACCATATGGGATGCCGGGATGGAACCCAGGTCGAACACATGCAAGGCAAATGCCCTATCTTTTGTACTATCACTTCTACCCCTATTTTTATTTGTTAAGGTTTTTTCTTTTGGTTCACACCAGAGGTGTCCAGGGCTTACTCCCAGCTCTGTGCTCAGGATTCACTCCTACTGGACTCAGGAGACCATATACAATGCCAGGGGATTGAACATAGGTCAGCCATGTACAAGGCAAGATCCCTACCCACTATACTATTGCTCTGGTCCTGGAGAGGATATTTTAATATCAGAAAAAAACAAAACTCAAGAGCGTTAGGATGTTGTAATGATGGACAGACAGTTCACCAAACTGAACACAGATCACAGCATGACACAGTCATAGAAGTTCATTTTTTTTTTTTTTTTTTTTTGCTTTTTTGGGTCACACCCGGCAATGCTCAGGGGTTATTCCTGGCTCTGCACTCAGGAATTACTCCTGGCGGTGCTCGGGGACCATATGGGACGCCGGGGATCGAACCCGGGCCGGCTCAGGCCGGCCGCGTGCAAGGCAAGCGCCCTACCCGCTGGGCTATCGCTCCGACCCCCGAAGTTCATTTATTTTTGCCACATTGCCACGACTTCTGGAAGCATTGGTATGGACCAGCCCAATGGACCTGAAATTTGGGCACTTCTGCTTTCTGGAATAGAGTGAGGGGTGGTCTTCCTTGTCAAGACCCTGAAGGAACGGTTTGAGGCTCTTCATATTCCTGAATCAACCAGATGCCATTGGGCTACATTGGCACGTGATAGGGTACAATGGAAATGTTACTGGCACCCGCTCAAGCAAATCGATGAATAATGAGATTCAAGTGATCAAGTGATCAAGTGATCTGCTTTCTGGAGTAAGTTCCAGGATGTGGATGCAGCCATCACCTGGTTAGAGATTCAAATCCTCTGACCTCACTCCAGGCCTGATGAAGCAACAATTCTGGAAATGGGCCCAGCTGCCTGTATTGCATGAAGCCTGCACAGTGGTCCTGCCACATCGGTGTGAGAACCACACTGTCAGGCACCCCTCCTTCTCTGATCAGCCTGCTGCCACCAGACCCCATACCTGAAGAAGAAATCTGTTCCTATGGAGTCAGCCGGGTTAGAAAGCCCTGTAGCTCTTCTCTCTAGTCAGAGAGAGGTTTCCTGTCACCTGCCAGGGACACCTCCTGTAACTTTGCAGGTGACCTTTTTCTATAGCTCTTGTCCCCAGGAAGGCCTCCTTGCTCAGACCTGGTCCTTACAAACTTTAATTTCTCATTCCCTTGTCAGTGGGTAACCCTCCTCTGAGTGTCTATTATTAATATTGTTATGATGATTCTGAACAACCACCACTTATCAAACGCTTGCTATTAGGGTCACGCATTGCCTAGGGATAGTCCCTATGTTCCCATTTTAATCACAACCACTCTGAGAAGCTGACCTGCATGCTCTTCTTAGGATGGAAAGCGAGGCAGGAGAGCTTTAACTAGCAGGCTGAGCACGTGCTTGTATGTGGGTGGCCGGGTTTGAGCCTAGGCACCACAAGGTCCCCTAAGCAGAGAGCCATGAGGGTCTCACCCAAAGAAGCCGAGAGTGGAGAGAGGTCTGAAGGCACGTTCAGCAGAAGTCCTTGGGCTCTGTCCCCCAACACCGCCCTGTACCTGTATCACCAATGGCGCAACAACTTTAGGTATGATCCCCAAAGAAAGATAGAGAGAAAGGGCAGAAGAGAGAGAGAGAGAGAGAGAGAGAGAGGATGTAAACAGAAAGAGAGAAAGGAGTCGAGAGAACAGCAGGTGAGGCACTTGACTTGCGCATGGGAACCCAGGTTTGATGCCCTGCACAGCAGATGATCCTACCAGGAGTGATAGGTATGAAAAGAAAAGAGAGATAAAGAAGGAAAGAAAGAAGGAAGGGGAAGGAAGGAAGGAAGGAAGGAAGGAAGGAAGGAAAGAAAGAAAGAAAAGAAAGAAAGAAAGAAAGAAAGAAAGAAAGAAAGAAAGAAAGAAAGAAAGAAAGAAAGAAAGAAAGAAAGAAAGAAAGAAAGAAAGAAAGAAAGAAAGAAAGAAAGAAAGAAAGAAAGAGGGAAAAGGGAGGAACGAAGAAAGGGGGAAGGAAGGAAGGGAAGGAAGGAAGAAAGGAAGGAAGGAAGGAAGGAAGGAAGGAAGGAAAGAAAGAAAGAAAGAAAAGAAAGAAAGAAAGAAAGAAAGAAAGAAAGAAAAGAAAGAAAGAAAGAAAGAAAGAAAGAAAGAAAGAAAGAAAGAAAGAAAGAAAGAAAGAAAAGAAAGAGGGAAAAGGGAGGAACGAAGAAAGGGGAAGGAAGGAAGGAAGGAAGGAAGAAAGGAAGGAAGGGAAGGAAGGAGGGAAGGAAGGAAAAGAGGGGGAGTCCTGAGAGGTTGGTACTTGCCCAGGCCAGTGGTAAAAGCCCACTCAGCTTGTAAGCAGCTAAGCCAGGAGCAACCCTCAGGTAGGTGCCCCTCAGGTCTCAGCTCTTTCCACCATCCCAGGCTGCCCTTCAATGACCATCAACGCCTTGCTCAAGGAGGGATAGTACAGCAGATAGAGCACTTGCCTAGCACGCTGAAGACCTGGGTTTGACTCCTGGCCCCCCCATTTGGTGCCCTGAGCATTGCCAGGAGTGATTCCTGAGCCCAGAGCCAGGAGTAAGCCCTGAGTTCCACAGAGTGTTGTCCCCCAAACCAAACCAGGAAAGCCAAGATTATCAGGGGGCACTGAAGCAGGAGAGATGACCATCAGGGCAGGGTATGAAACAGATGCTAACAGTGCTGACTCAGTCAAACTTCGCCTGGGTGAGTTCCACTTTCTGCAGTTAGTAATTATATGACCTTGGGTGTGTTCCTATTCTCCCCACGTCTCAATTTTCTTCTCTGCACAATGGGGATAATAACAGCATTCATCTCATAAGGCTGCCATGAGCAGTAAATGAGTTAGTGCTTATAAAGCACTTAGAAACGTGCTGGTCCCTGGGAAGCACTCAGTAGGTGTCGCTCTTATTATCGAAGGCACGTGCTCAGCAATTATACAGTTATTATATAGATGGGTCCTACCCAGACACACGTGCGTTGTAGCAGCATAAATCAGTGCCTGCATTCTAGATGCCCCGGGTGCCCACTGACGGCCAGCCTTGAACTAGTTCAGTGGCTTCCTAACTGCCTCCCGCCTCTACCGTCTCTGCTCACAGTTAACCTCCCAGCTGCCTGCGCGTGTGTGGCCTCCCCGCTCAATCCCCGCTTCTCCTTCAACCCCTATTTGTCTCCTGACTCTCAAAGGTCTGTCTGGGACGGGCTCCGGGTCCTCACTCTTCATCCTACCTGAACTAGGGGTGCAGCTGCCCCGGGCTCTGGGCCTTTCTGCAAACGTGAGGAAGTGTGAGAATGCGGCCTGCATTTCTCTGTCCAGGAGTCATTCACTTGCACTCGCCCCCTCTGGCTTCCTGCCAAGGCCTTTTCTCTCCCGACACTTTGACCCCAACTCTCAAGGAGACGCAATCGCAACTTCTTGCACTGAGCCCAATCGCGTCTTAGTACTTAAACAATAATCTGGTTACGAAAAGAGTTTAGATTTTGCCATCAGAAACCTGGGTTTAAATTCTGGACCTTGCTGAGATGAAATCTCCTTCCTGTAAATGGTAATAAACTCTCACGGCTTATCTGTGAGACCAAGGACGTAATTGTCATCAGGGTCTCACTGCCTTCCCCTTCCCGCCGCCCTCGCTGAGCGGGCCTGGCTCACACAAGCTCTCTGATCATCAGTTCTTGAATTTAGCGACATTAAAATCAGATCTTTCCATGGAAAGATTAGCTGATCTTAACTGACGTCATTCTCTCTGCGACATCCGCTCTTCTGCTTTCATCTCTGCAAAGATGGATTTCACAACCAGGCTGTAAAGAGAAAGAGCTGTGAGGCCTGGGATCTCCCCTGCATGGGATAAGACAAATCACCTCAGGCCACGCCTGAGCAGCTGCTGATTAAGCGCCTGAGGGCTTAAGAAAGTTGGATCTAATCATCTCTTGTTCCCGGACAGGAAACCTCTGAGAATCTGGGATCTAGAAAGTGAATCCTTTTTTTTTTTTTTTTTTTTTTTTGCTTTTTTGGGCAAAGCCCCTGGCAGTCCAACATAGCTTCAAGGGTTCACTCACACTCACATGTGCAGGGGAGGGGCCGCGCTGGCCGGACTTAGAGCGGGGATTTGGGCCCCTCCTCCCATTCCTCCACCTCCATGCCAGCAACCCGGAAGAGAAACACGCAAGACCCACAGCTCTGTTGGCACCACACAACAGTCTTAGTACTGGATGTTAGGATCAGGTCATTCCCAGGATCTTTCACATTTATACACTCTGTACAGTTCTAGGTAGGTTCTAGCTGTGGCCTGTCATCCCCTTGAGCTTAGCAAGAAGCCAGAGGATCCCCACACCATGAGGTCAGTCATTCTCAATATCCAGAGTCCACAGCTCCTCAGAGCTACACCCAAGAGAAAACCTGATCTTTCCCTGTTGAGTTTCATCAGTAAAGCTCAAGATGAGAGCCTACTACTGAGAGCGTATCACCTACATGGCAGAGCCTGGTAATTTGCCTGTGTTTTATTTGATATGCCAAAAACCAGTAACAATTATGGACCTCATTTCCATGTCCTGAAAGAATGGTTTGACGCTCTTCCTGTTCCTGGAGCAAACAGATGCCCTTGGACTATACTTGCTGGCAACAGGCCACATGGAGATGTTACTGGTGCCCGCCTCCAGCAAATCGATGAACAACGGGAAGACAAGTGATACAAGTGAAGTGCCTTTTGGGGTCACACCTGGAAATCCTCAGGGTTTACTCCTGACTCTGCACTCAGGAATTACTCCTGGCCGTGCTGGGGGGACCATATGGGATACCAAGGATTGAACCAGGGTCGGCCATGTGCAAGGAGAAACAAGAGACTTTTCATTGGCCTTATAACCCCACACTAGAGCTCAGGAAATCTGTTTTGAATGTACATGCAGGTGAACAGGCAAAAGTCCTTTTTATTTATTTTGTCTTCTTCATTAAAAAGAAGATACTTTATATGGTATAAATATAAAGATGATTTATTTGGTATAAATACAAAGATAATTTATTTGGTCTTCTTGGTTAGCAGAGCTCCTGGCTCTGTGCTCGGGGAGTCTTGCCTGGTGGTCTGGGGGAATCACATGCTCGCTGTGTGCAAGCAAGTGCCTTCGCCTCTGAACCACCTCTCTGGTCCAAAAGTTCTTTTTTTGGTTTGTTTTTGGGACACACCCAGCAATGCTCAGGGGGGTTTCTCTTGGCTCTGCACTCAGGAATTACTCTTGGAGGTGCTCGGGGGACCATATGGGATGCCGGGGATCGAACCCGGGCTGGTATGGGCCGGTCGCATGCAAGGTAACCACCCTAATCGCTGGACCATCGCTCCGGCCCCTCTTTTTAAGAGAATTGCCACGTTCAGCCAAAGAATACCTGCCTTGCAGACATAAAGTCTAAGAAGCTGAGAGTCTAATCCTGTGGAGGTACCACTGCACAGGTCTAGGTGTGATTCCGGGGGTTCTGCTCTTCCTGATCCCACACCATAACAGAAATGTAGCACAAACACACTCGGCTGATCTGCCGCACACAGCAGGTGGGTCTGTGTGAGCAGAACAAGTAAAAAAGGCAGAGTGTGAGCACGCCCCTAGGGAGCCCTGCATTCTATGTGAGCACCACAACCCAGCGTGCATCTCTCAGAGCACCATGATTGTAGATGAGCACCACGTCCCAGCGTGCACCCTCTCAGAGCACCATGACTGTAGATGAGCACCATGTCCCAGCGTGCACCTCTCAGAGCACCATGACCCTGGGTGAGCACCACATCCCAGGGTGCACCTCTCAGAGCACCATGATGTAGATGAGCACCACATCCCAGCATGCACCTCTCAGAGCACCATGACCCTGGGTGAGCACCACATCCCAGCATGCACCTCTCAGAGCACCATGATTGTAGATGAGCACCACGTCCCAGCTGCACCTCTCAGAGCACCATGACCCCAGGGTGAGCACCACATCCCAGCATGCACCTCTCAGAGCACCATGATTGTAGATGAGCACCACATCCCAGCATGCACCTCTCAGAGCACCATGATGTAGATGAGCACCACATCCCAGCATGCACCTCTCAGAACATTACAGCCATGGATGAGCACCACATTTCCAAGCATTCCTCCGGCTATACAGAAACAAGAACAAAGGAAGGGAGGAAAGAACAGTAAATTTAAGAATAGAGGGGCGGGAGTGATAGCACAGCAGGTAGGGCATTTGCCTTGCATGCAGCTGACCAGGGTTCGATCCCCAGCATCCCATATGGTCCCCCGAGCACTGCCAGGAGTAATTCCTGAGCTAAGAGCCAGGAGTAACCCCTGAGCATTGCCGGGTGTGGCACAAAAAGCAAAAACAAACAATCAAAAAGAATAGAATGCGCACACACATATGTAAGTTTCTGGGCCACACCAGTGCCACTCAGAGCTTATTCCTGACTCTGCTCAGGGACCACTCCTGGAAGGGCTCTGGGAACCATATGGGGTGCTAAGGATCAAACCTGGGCTAATTTGTACAAGGTGCCCTACCTGCTGTACTGTCTCTCGGCCCTTAAGAGTTTTTTATATGTCATGTGTGGGCATGGGTCAGCAGCAGGGCACCGTCGTGGGGCATGGGACTGAATTCAATCCCTGGCACTGCCCCACAGGCCGTCCCAGCACTGCTGCTGTTTCAGTCCACAGGGCTACAAGTGTGTGATCTCCAGTGTATATGTGTGTGTGAGTGTGTGTGTTTGTGTGTGTGACCTTGCCATTGTAGCAACACTCATTACTAATGAACAAAACCGTCCTTTGCCCTCTCAGCAATAGCATATCTTGACCGTGGCATGCCAGGCAGGAGGCAAGGAGAAGGGGGTGTCATGCCCAGGACTAAGGATGCAGTTCCATGGCTGTGACAGCTTGGCCTAGGGTGATTAGGCCCTGCCCAGACGCCTGTGCACAGAGGAATGTGTGTAGGTAGCCGGGAGGCGTGGAACCTCCAGGATAAGGGACTCTTTCATCAGAGGTGGGGAACCAACCTCCCATTTGAGGATTTATAGCACTATTAGTTAATCACCAGGTTTATAGCACTGTTAGTTAATCACCAGGGTTTTTTGGGGGTGCCTCCTAAGCAGTGCTCTGGGGGCTCAGAGGCCACTCCTGATGGTACTTGGAACCAGATTGGAGGTCCCGCATTAGGGGATGAGGATGCTTGCCCCCCCTCCCAACAGTTCCACCTGCCTCTAGGGACAAGCTTGGTGGTGCTGGGGGCCTCCTGGCAGGGGACCATGTGGGGCCAGGGGCAGAATCAGGGCCCTGTGCATGCAAAAGTAGGTCCCTCGGTCCCGGAACTGCCTCTCTGGCCGCAGTGAGTTTTTTTTTTATATCACTGTATCACTGTCTTCCTGTTCATCTTTGATTTGCTTGAGCGGGCACCAGTAACATCTCCATATGTCCTGTCTCATGCTAGTAGAGCCCAAGGGCACCTGCTTGCTCCAGGAACATAAAGAGCCTCAAACCATTCCATCAGGTCATGGGAATGAGGTCTATAATTGTTACTGGTATCTGGCATATCAAATCACGACACAGGTAGCTTGCCAGGCTCTGCCGTGTGAGTAGCATACTCTTGTAGTCATCTCAAAATCCAGCATTTATTGATGAACTGGGCGGCCCAAGCGGCCGCACGGGCCGGGCTGTGATAGGCTGGTGTGCTGGGTGGAGTTCTGGCGAGGGGAAGTCGGATGTAGAAAATGGAGGCCCTCGTGGAGTGAGGGGGTGCGTCTGGCTTGTTGTGAGGCTCTGGGCGGATTTTTTTAATTATTTCTTTATTTTATTGTTGTTTTGGGCCAAACCTGGTGGTGCTCAGGTCTTACTCCTGGCTCTGTGCTCAGGGACTACTCTTGGTGGTACTCAGGGAACTATTTGTGGTGTTGGGATGGCTGCAGGCAGGGCCATCATTTTACCCTCTGTTCTATCTCTCTGGCCCCAGGCCCCAGGTTTGTTTGTCTCCCCCAACCGCTTTATTGAGGCTGTACTTGGCATATAAATAAAATCTGCCTGTTTAAAGTCTGCAATTACCATATCTAATTTTGGAACCAAGAAAGAAACCAGCCCGTTCCCCTTTGTAAGACAGCCGTGTGCAGGACCCCTTACCAAGCACAGTCTGCCGGGGCCAGGCACAGCCCGGTTGCTCATGTCCTTGAGATGGCAGGGCCTTGGGGCAGGGGGCTGCCACGCGAGCTTGCCTTGATTAGAGCACTGGTAGTCATTGGCTAAGCCGAGATAGCGATCGCCAACCCCAGGCATCTGGGCTTGCACAGAGCCTTTCCTAACCCCCACCAGGCTGAGCTGACCTTCCCAGCACTCTGGGTCTGTCCGGCAGTGTGTGGGCCAGTGCTCAGGTCTTAAGCTGGCTCTTAGGCACTAACCTGACACAGGCTCGGCCTGTTTCTCTCTCCCTTTTGTCCTGCATCTGTCTCAACCCCTACACAAGGAGCCTTTCTCCGTCTTCACAGGTCTCTCTCCACTCCAGAAGCCTCCCTCCCTGTCCAACTCTCATGTCCATGAGGGGTCCTGACTTCTGCCCCCTGCCTCTCCCCTCCTCTCTGCCCATTGTAGGCTCTCGTTGGCTCCTGTGACCTCTTAACAGCTTGCATTAAGGTCATCAGGGACTGTGGCCTCGCCTGAACTTTGATTCTTCCTCCTGCCCTTCTGGACCTCTGTCTCCTTCCTTGGCCTGCCTTGGCCTGTGACCAATCTGACTGTACAGCCTCATGCCTGGCTTTGGCCCCTGTCCCTCTCCTCATCTTGGTGTGAAGGTTGGGCAGAACCACTGGGACTCCATCTTGAAGCACTAGACTCCATTTTGTGCTTCGGGTCATGAGTTTACAATCTAGTGAGAAAAACATGCCAGACCCCATGAATACAAGCATAAGTGCCAGACATTGGGCCACAGATAACGGGATGTTACCAGAAACTGGGGCAAGTGGACGTGAGTGAGTGGTTAGCACCTGACCCTGTGGGTCATTATTTAAAAACTAGAAGGCTACAGGGCCAGAGCGATAGCACAGGGGGAGGGTGTGTGTGTCTTCTGTCGCGGCCGACCCTAGTTTGATCCCGGCATCCCATATGGTCCCCTGAGCACTGCAGGAGTGATTACTGAGTGCAGAGTCTGGAGTTACTCCTGAGCATTGCTGGGTGTGACCCCCAAAATCAAAAACTAACTAACTAATAATAAAATAAAATGCAAAGGCTTCAGTGGCTCGGGGTTCCAGGTTTCTTAGGTTTGCAAGCCCTCAGCGCTGAGCTCCAGGTCACTCTCTCTGACTTGTAGGGCCTCAGTGTCGAGCTCCCTTCTGTCCTAATAAACTTCTCTTTCCTTTCTGTCCTAATAAACCTCTTTTTTTTGGGGGGTCACACCCGGCAATGCTCAGGGGTTACTCCTGGCTCTTCGCTCAGGAATTACTCCTGGCGATGCTCGGAAGACCTTAGGGGATGCCGGGGATCGAACCGGGTCAGCCCTGTGCAAAGCAAATGCCCTCCCCGCTGTGCTATCACTCCGGCCCCCTAATCAACCTCTTTATGCCTTCTGACTCTTGGTGTCTGTGAGTTGCAGTGGCTTAACCGGCATTCCTTAGGGACCCTGGTGCTTGTCACGCCCTGTGCAGCGTCACCTGCTCTCTTCAACCACATAGTGAGGCTCAGATCTTTCTTTTTTGTTTCTGCTTTCAGGGCCACAGCTGGGGCAAGGCTCGGGGTTACTCCTGGCTCTGCACTCAGGGGATCAGTCCTGGCAGGCAGAGAGGACCTCCCCTGTACTATCTATCTCTTTGGCCCAACTCCAGATCTTTCCATCTAGGAGGCCTTGGCTCCAGGCAGGGTCACTGGACTCGCTGTCCCGGCAGAAGAGGGCCCCACGCAAAGCTGTCTTCCCCCTTGGAAGGAGAGGGGATGAGATCAGTCTTGAGACCCGGCCCAGCTTCCCGAAGAGAGGGAGGGCAGAGGTACCCCGACCCCTGAGGTCTGAACTTGGAGACACCCCTGCACCTGAATCCAGGGTCTTGTGCTGGAGCTGGAGGAAAGGACAGAACCAGCCTGGAAGCTTAAGAAACTTTGGGTCCTGGGGCCGGAGCGATAGCCCAGCGGGTAGGGCGTTTGCCTTGCAAGCGGCTGGCCTGTGCCGGCCTGGGTTCGATCCCCGGCATCCCCATATGATCCCCGAGCACCGCCAGGAGTAATTCCTGAGTGCAGAGCCAGGAGAAACCCCTGAGCATTGCTGGGTGTGACCCAAAAAGCAAAAAAAAAAAAAGTTAAAAAAAGAAACTTTGGGTCCAGCACTGCAGGGACCCTGAGGCCCAAACCGAAAACACTGCAAGAGAAGGACAGTCAGCCACTGTCTGGGGTCTGGTGGACGAACATCCACTCCAGGCAGAGTCAGCTGGTTGCAGGAGGCGCTCACCTTGGCTGTTCTGTTTTGCTTTGGTTGTTTGGGGTTCACGTCCGGGAGGTGGTACACAGGACCCACTCCTGGCTCTGTGCTCAAGGATCGCTCCTGGCAGGGACCGTATGGGCTGCTGGGGGCAAGTGCTCTGCGGTTGTTCTCTCTCCAGCCAAGATTGGCCATTAGAGTATTGAGTGTTGAGTCTGGCCTGCAGGAGCTGTAGTCAGAGGGGTTGGATGGCGACACCTGCTGGCCGGGTTGGGTCACTGACCCAGTGGAGTGAGACTTCGGGGTGGAGGGGAAATCGCCATCGTCTCTGTCTTCTCTCACCAGGGAGCGAACCCAGGAATGCAGGCCCCTTCAGAAACAGGTCTGGAGAGATAGTACAGTGGGTAGGGCGCTTCCCTTGCACAAGGTCAGCCCTGGTCTGAACACAAACCCAGGATCAGCTGGGGACGGCGCCCTATGTGGTCCCCCAGCAAGGTCAGGACTGATTCCTGAGTCAGAACCAGGAATAACCCCTGAGAGTCACTGCGGGTGGCCCAAAAACTGAGAAAAGAAAAAGAGAAAGAGAAATATCCTGGGTTTTCTGTTGAGAACGGCAATGAGTTTGGAAAATAAAGTGTGACCGTGACCATACACTGCACAGGTGTGACTGTGTGGGGGCATACACACTCATCTCTGGAGAAGAACTCCTGGACAGCCCTCATGAACCCCTGTGGGAACCAGCGCTCAGGCCTGGCTCTGTCCCCTGGGCCCCTCTCCTGGGTGCTGTACCATCAGCTCAGCCTCCTGAGGAATCCTGCAGAAACAAGTCACCACACAGATGTTCTCTCTCTGTGTCTCTGTCTCTCTGTTGTCTCTGTCTCTCTGTCTCTGTCTCTCTCTCTCTCTCTCTCTCTCTGTCTCTCTGTCTCTGTCTCTGTCTCTCTCTGTCTCTGACTCTCTGTCTCTGTCTCTCTGTCTCTGTCTCTCTCTGTCTCTCTGTCTCTGCTCTCTGTCTCTCTCTGTTCTCTGTCTCTGTCTCTCTCTGCCTCTGTCTCTGTCTCTCTGTCTCTGAATCTCTCTGTCTCTGTCTCTCTGTCTCTGTCTCTCTCTGTCTCTCTGTCTCTGTCTCTCTCTGTCTCTGTCTCTGTCTCTCTGTCTCTGTCTCTCTGTCTCTGACTCTGTCTCTGTTTCTGTCTCTATCTCTCTGTCTCTGTCTCTCTCTGTCTCTGTCTCTCTCTGTCTCTCTGTCTCTGTCTCTGTCTCTGTGTCTCTCTGTCTCTGTTTCTGTCTCTGTCTCTCTCTGTCTCTGTCTTTGTCTCTCTGTCTCTGTCTCTGTCTCTGTCTTTGTCTATCTGTCTCTGTCTCTGTCTCTCTGTCTCTCTCTCTCTCTCTCTCTCTCTGTGCTAGTCAGGGAGGGGTGTGCACCACCAGGGACCTCTGCTCTGAGCTCAGGAATGACTCCTGGGTGTCCTCGGGCAACTAGTTTTAGTGTTGGGGATCCAGCCGGGGTCAGCTGCTTGCAAGGCAATTGCCCCTCACCTCCTCCTACCTCCCAGCCCTGTTTCATTCTGTAGGTTGTGTCCACCCAGGGGAATCACACACAGCCCTCACTCTCTCCAGATCTTGGTGAGCACCAGCGCCATGAACAATAGGCCCGTGGAGTCCGGGACCCGTTCAAGGCTGTCCCAGGAGTCACGCCCCTGCCCACTCACTATCTCGGTGAGAGAACAAAGGGTTGTCCCTGCCCTGCTATCAGCCGGCTTCTTCCTTCAGCCTTCATAAATGTAGCGGCCATAGATCATTGGGCTGGGTTGCTCCTAGGGATGCAACAAACCGGGGAGAGAATCACGAGAAGGCGCAGCGCTGATTGCGGCCCACCCAGGATGCGGCTCTGCGGGGCGCGGAGGAGGAGGGCTCGGTGCGTGCTCAGGCGCTGGGGAGGGGACACCGTGTGCAGAGACCACTTCTGGCCCTTTTAGGTGACTGATCGCACTGGGCGGTGGGGGAGGCGCTGGGAGAAAAGGGGTGAACTCCCAGGTTCAGCCAACAGGGTTAAGTTGGGAGAGAAACGGAAGCTCTAGCTTGGCCCCCACTAGACTAGTGAAGTCTATTCTCAGCCAGTCAAGTTCCCGATGTCCTGGGGCATAAATACAGTTTGCTTCTGAAAATAGAGCAGATACCACCCACTCTCAGATGCCACCGCTCTCAGATGGTATCTGGGCATGGCAGAAAACGGTTGGCCTGAGGCCAGCTCATGCCCAAGGCTGGTGCTGCTGCTTCACTTCCCTGTGGTGTGGGGTGGGGGCAGAGATAAGGGGGAGTGGGGAGCAAGAGGGAGAGAGAGAACCCGGTCCTGCCTCTTCTTCACCTTAGAGCTGGCTTGAGATTCTCATCAGTGGGATTCAGCAGCGAATTCAACCTCCCTGAGTCCTTCCAACGATGTATGGACCCCCCAAACCCACCATCTTTTCTTGTTTCAAACTCAGAAATGGGTCAGGGGGCTTTCTCTGCCAGGTGAAGGGGTTCGGGGAGGGAATCAGGAAGCCCAGTGTTGGTGGAGGACTTGAGAGCTAGATTCCCACAGGAAGCGGGAGCCGGGTCAGGTTCGGGGCCGCCCCGCCAGAGTCCGGCCTTGGCACGCACTGCTCTGCCCAACGCGTATGCCCAACACAGAAGCCCCAACCCCCCTCTCTCCAGAAATGCCTCTTTTCAGCTTCACAACCAGCAAGGAGGTGCCCACACTCCAGGGCAGGTTTTTTGTTTTTCTTTGGGTCACACCCATGGGTTACTCCTGGCTCTGAACTCAGGGATTACTCCTGGCTGTGCTTGGGGGCCTATATGAGATACTGGGGATCAAACTTGGATCTGTCGTGTGCAAGGCAAATGCCCTACCCACTGTGCTGTTCCTCCGGCCCCCAGTGCAGGCGGGTTGAGGGGGACCGTCTCCCCTCCTGAGGAGGCGACCCTGCCACCCACAGCCCCTCGAGGACCGCTATTCACGCACTCAGCAGCTGTTGGTTTTTACAACTTCCTCCTTCCTGACTCCACTGTGCACAAAGGCGAGGTGATGAGCTTGACTTCTATCGTTCACAGAAATTGTGTTCACTTGGTCCCACCAGCCCCATCCTTACCATTTCCTACCCCTCCCAAGTCTGCATCCCAGGAAAGAAACGAAGGGAAAGAGATTCTGCATACAAGGGGAAGCAGACAGCTGCCCGCCTCCCCCAAGGGTCTCCTTGTTGCTCTGAGGGGTCTTTGCGAATCTTATTGTAGTTTGGTTTTGTTTGGTTTGGGGGGGGTCGCACTCAGCAGTGCTCAGGGTTTACTCTAGCTCTGAGCTCAGGGATCACTCCTCGAGGTCTCTGGGGTGCTGGGGATCAAACCTGCCCCCACTGTAGCCCTGTGAAAGTGGATCGAGGCTGGGTCACCTGAGCAGCTCCTGGATTGGAATATTTCCCTCAGGATGAAGGAAATGTCTGCGGTTCTTTCTTTCCTTTCCAGCCAGTTTCATTGTTTGCAAGCCACTTTAAGGTTTGCCTTTCATCAGCCCCAGGCTTTGGGACAATTAATCCAGACAGTTCCAAGCAGGCAGAAACACACACAGGTTTTCTCTGCTCTTCGCACCAAAGAGACAGTTCCACACCACACTAGCACCCACCCAGGCTACGAGGGCACCAGCGACAGACGCAGGGACAGATGTGGAGACTGTCAAGGCACTTTCAGCTCCAAAGACGCAGCTGTTGGGCTGCGTTATGCTGCCGCCGGCCGCCCGCTTTGCTTCCTGGCCAGGGAGCCTTAGCGACAAGTCATACACGAGCACCTAGCCTGGACGCTCTTCTCACAGACTGAGCAGCGCACATGTTGCCAGCACACAACGTGTGCTGGGTTGTGTGGGGAGGGCAGCGCAAAGGTTGACAAGTGCCGAGGGGTGGGCGTTGGCCAGAAAGAGCAGCGATGGGAAGAATCCAGTGAGCAGATTCCTGTCCCACCTCCTCCATGCTCCAGGGCCTTTCCCAGCCAGTCTGAGTCTGGATTAATGCTCTCAGCCTGCCCTGACAGGGCTCCAAAGGCTGTGTGGGTTTAACCAAAGAAGAATCATATTTTCTTACCATCTTGGGATGGAAGTTTGAGACAAGAACAACCTGGTCCGGAAAGGGTCTCCTGGCATAGACAATAGCCGCCTGCTGAGTCCTCCACCCCCATGGCTCTTCCTATGAACACTCTAATCCCATCAAGGGGTCCACCCAGCCAAGCTCCTCTAAATCAGTCCCTTCCCACGAGAGGCTCACACCTCACTGCACTGGGGTTAGGGCTTCAGTGGATGGGCGGGGGTGAGGGGGTGCCCGGAGTCCATCTGGATTCTCTCACCCTTCCTTCCCTGCCTCATTTCCCTTTCTTTCCTGAGAACTGGCACTCAGTAACAATGCCTTTGCCCTAGGTTCTATCTGTAGGAAACTGGCACTAAGAGGGACAGTTAGCCCAATGGTATGAGAGTGGGAAGAAAATGAGGGAGGGGCAGGAGCCATAGCCACAGCGAGGGGAGGTTTTGTCTTGTGCGTGGCTGACCTAGATTTAATCCCCAGCATCCCATATGGTCCCCAAGCACCGCCATGAGTAATTCCTGAGTGTAGAGCCAGAAATAACCCTGAGCATCGCCAGGTGTGACCCTAAAAAGCAAAGAAAAAAGAACAGAAACGGAAAGAAGAGAAAAAGAAATGAAAAGAAGGGGCTGGAAAGATAGTCCAACGGGGAGGGCGTTTGCCTTGCATGCAACCAACCGGGGTTCAATCCCCAGCATCCCATATGGTTCCCCCTATCCCCCTCACAGCCAGGAGTAATTCCTGAGTGCAGAGCCAGGAGTAACCCTTGAGGCATCTCTGGGTGTGGCCCAAAAAAGGCAGAAAAAAAAGGGACCGAAATGCAGAAGAGCCACGAGGTCAGGCAAGGGTCTCCCACGAGGGACATAGCAATGGCGGGGCGCCACCATGGGGACAGCTGAGACACAGCTGAAGTCTCATTCCTCCCACGGGGTTGAACACAAACGCAGCTGGAACAAAGCAGACATGAGTTCGCCCTTCCCGGAGTTTATAGTCACAGGGATGGGGGTCGACGGGGGATAGAAGGACCAAGCAGAGGGGGGGACCGGTAGCACAGTGGAGGGAGCCGCCGTTGGGTGCAGGTGGAAAGAGGCTCTGGAGAAAACAGCTCTCCAGAGAGAAGAGGAGGAGGAGGAGAAAGAAAAGGAGAGGAAGGAGGAAGAGGGAAGAGGAGGATGAGAAGGAGGAAGTGGAGGAGGAGGAAGAGGGACGAGGAGGAGGAAGAGGGAGGAGGGGGAGGAAGAGGAAGATGAGGAGGAAGAGGAGGAGGAGGGAGGAAGAGGGACGAGGAGGAGGGAAGAAGAGGGAGGAGGGGGAGGAAGAGGAAGATGAGGGAAGAAGATGAGGAGGAAGAGGAAGATGAGGAAGAAGATGAGGAGGAAGAGGAGGAGGAGGAGGAAGAGGGACGAGGAGGAGGAAGAAGAGGGAGGAGGGAGGAAGAAAAAGATGAGGAAGAAGATGAGGAGGAAGAGGAGGAGAAAGAAGAGGAGGAGGAGGAGGGAGGAGGAGGAGGAGGACTTTGGCTATCGGAAATAGGGTCAGTGAGAAGCAAGCAGGGGGAAGCGTGAGAGGTGCGGGGTCCAGACGAGAGGTGGCGCCCAGCGTCAGGACAGTACCCAGCGCCCTGAGCACCCCAAGGCCAGGACAAGTGAGAAGAATCCACAAATTCCTAGAATCATGAGCTCTTCCAAGTCCGAATCAGGAACAACTGGAAAATCTGAACAGACTGACCATGGGCAAGGAGATAAAAACACGAAGCAAAGGACTCTGCGGGAGCAGATGACTTAACGAGGGAATTGTAAGAAACTTTTTTTTTTTTGTTTTTGGGACACACCTGGCAATGCTCAGGGGTTACTCCTGGCTCTGCACTCAGGAATTACTCCTGGCGGTGCTTGGGGACCAAATGGAATGCTGGGGATCAAACCCGGTCGGCAGTGTGCAGGGCAAACGCCCTACCTGTTGTGCTATCGCTCCAGCCCCTGTAAGAAACTTTCGAAGGTCTAATATGTACTATTTTTAAAGCATTTCTTAAAAATTGAAGAGGAGGGAATTAGGCAGCCCTGGAGCTGAAGCAGACAAGTACCCCCTCTCTCTCACACACACACACACACACACACACACACGAAGCCTGAGCTCAGTGTCGGGTCATGTAAACATTCTGGGCAAAATGCTCACAGAGCCGATCCCACACTTTGTGGCTTTTGAAAGATCACGTGACATGCGCAAGTGCCAGTGTCCCAGGGAACAAAGGACACGCCCACACATGCAGATCGAGTCATGTGATGCCACATTGACAAAGAGGAGATAGCATGATGTGACCGTTTCAGAATATTCCAGATTCAGCATCGGTGCAGGGGAGCGGCCGGGGCGGGGTGGGGAATGGAGAAGGGACCAGAGGTGACACAGGGACAGTGATGTCGGGCTGGTGGCACTGTGGCCACGTCCAGTAACTTTACATCAATACCTTAAACTTTAACACACGCAGCCTTGTCACCTGAGCTCTAATAAACTGTGATTCAGTATCCACTTATGATTAAGAATTTTTTAATAATTTTTAGTATACCACGTGAGACACACAATTACAAGGATGTTCATAATTGGGTCTCTGTCATACAGTGTTCCAGCACCCAGCCCTCCACCAGTGCCCCACTCCCACCACCAATGTCCCCACACTCCCTCCCACCCAGCCCCAGCCTGCCCTTAGAGCAGGCACCTTATCTTTCTATTTCTGTCTCTGTCTCTGCATTTCTCTCTTCTCTTACACTTTGTGGCTTACCCTACAGATATTAATGGTTTATGATGGAAGTCTCTATGTGTATATTCAATGGTGAGTTCTAGTGTGACATTATAACTCCCCATTCCCCATTAACCTCCCCAGTTTGTTACAATTAGAATGATTCTTACAGTGTACAAATGTGAAAGATCCTGGGAAGGACCCGGTCCTAACCTTCATTATTATCTAAGACAATTGCTCGGCAGCAGAGCGGTTGTGCCAGGCCAGCTGTGGTTCTGGTCTGTCCGTGTCCCTTGCTGCTGGCTGGGAGTCTGCCTGTAGCCACGCCCACCGACTAGATGGGGGAGGGCCCAAGGCCAGCTCCAAGTGCGGCCAGCATGGCCTCCCCCATGCCTCTGTTAACCCTAGGAGCTACGTTGGACTCCGCCAAGGGCTGAGCCATTTCCTCCGAGACTCCTTGGGCTGCTCCACGTGGGGAGTTGGGAACTAGCCTTGGAGGGCTTCTCCAGGGAAATGCGCATTGCCCGATTCCCTTGGGAGGGGCACTCAGGCGGAGTCAGGAGAGGAGGTGCCATCGTGTGGCCTTGGAAGTGGGCCGGGAGACGGAGGAACGCAGGGGTGGAGACGGAGGAATGCAGGGGTGTCTGAAACGTTGGAAATGGGAGGTGAAAATGGGAGTGCCAGGAAAGGAGAAGGAGAGTCCCTGGACGGAAGGGGTGCCACGGGAGGAGGGCAGAGACGTAGCTCTGCAGGCTGGTACCCAGGGGACAGTCTTCGGGGACCTGTGCTTGCCACAGCCTCATTGCCCCGAGCCTGTTGCCCGAGCCTGGGCCATTAAATTCCATTTGTGAAGCATCTTTTTTCTTTTCTTTTTGGGTCACACCCGGCAATGCTCAGGGGTTACTCCTGGCTCTGCACTCAGTAATTACTCCTGGCGGTGCTCAGGGGACCATATGGGATGCCGGGGATCGAACCCAGGTCAGCCGCGGTAAGGCAAACACCCTACCCGCTGGGCTATCGCTCCAGATCCGTGTGAAGCATCTTGGGTGCAGACTGCTCGGGTGCAGCGCTGGCTCCTGCCCAACAGTTCCCGAACAGTTCACCCACACATAGATGTGAAATGTCTGATCCTACCACAAGGCGGTGCTCCCAACTTCTTTATTCTCCAAAGCCATTCCGGGGGTGGGCGGGAATGTCCCTCTTCTAGGCTGGGCAGAGGGGAGCCTCCCGCCAGCTCGTGTCTCTCCTCTTTGCTGGGGGCTCCAGCCAGCTCACGATCCTCCTCTGTCCCATGTCCTGCGTAAAGGCTTCTGGGAATGCGGAGTGGAGGAGGAGAGCATTTAGCAAGGTTAGGGTCCGGGCATGGCGGGACAGGAGCAGGCAGAAGGGCCTTGGGTCAGCACCCTCTGAACTGGGGCACAGGAGGGGCTGGGTCCGGCAGCCCTGGGGCGTGAGGGAGTCTGTTCCACCTCTCTGTTTGGGGTTTGGGGAGTAACTTAAGTTCTCTGCGCGGTTCTCTCTGTTAAGACATGGAGATCACAGCTGACCACAGGTGTGATGTGGACCGTGGACACGCTGTGGGAAATAAATATAAAAGAACTTGCCATTTTATTGAGAGGACCTCAAGAATGCGTATCTGATGCTAGACAATATTAAGGAGTGTCTGTAGCGTGCTGGAAGGTGGGAAGAGTGGGGAAGATGGGGAGAGGTTGGGGTTTTTCATTGTGTGAGACCTTAGTGATTTTTCGCTAATGTTAGTGTATGTTCATGACATTCAGAAAATCAGTTGGACTTTGAGTACAACCTTAATTTTGTATTAGAAGAATGAGGCGATAGGATCAATGGACTGATTATGAGCTTCTAAATGCAAGAGGCCCAGGCCTGTCCCCAGTCCCACAGGGTCCCACCAGCACTGCCAGCAGTCACCCCCAAAGAAACAAGCAAATTACCTAAACGATGAAGTGGAGACGAGAGACAGTAGAGGGTTAAGACCTGCACATGGCCTTGCCTCGCAGCCAACCCGGCTCACTCCCCGGCAGCACGTGGGGTCCTCCCAAGCACTGCCAAGAGACACTCCGAGCACGGAGCCAGGAGTAAGCCCGGGGTTGTGTGTGACTCAAACTCCACCCTCCCCAATAATAATAAAATGAGATGGAATAATGGAATACGGCCAGGCAGGGAGCTCACAGGACTGAGCCTGTACCTGGCACTGTCGGGAGCCTGGGCTCCTCCTCTGATATCATCTGGCCTCCTGATATGGGGAGCCCCACCCCACAAACAATCCAAATTAATAAACACGATGAGGGCATGAACTCCTGCTGGTAAACTTTTCTCAGCTCTGCACACAGCCACGGTGATTAAGCTGCTCCAATTGTGCCAAAGAACAATCTGGGAGCTTCCAGAATACCCTTCCGGGAGCTGCTGGCTCACTGACTAAGGGACCTAGAATGTCCCGGCGGGAGGCGGAGCCTGGAGAGCAGGTGGGCCAGGCCTCCCTTGGATGCAGGGGAGACGGTGGCCCAGGGCCCCAAGGTGAAGGACACGAGGCCCACATCTGGTGTCTACGTCAGTGCTTATCCCTAGCCCACATGTATGTCCACGGGCACAAGGAGCCCGTGGTTGGGAGGGGAGGCAGGAAGCCAACACAGGGGTCCTCCGTGTAACCTCTGGGACTCATGGCCTTACTGTTTGCCTGTGGGGAGCCAGAGACGGTGGTGAGGGGCAGTGGGTCTCCCAGAATCCCCCCCCCTGCCTCCACTCAGATCCTCACTCATGTGTCTGGGGGATCTGGGGGGCTTGGGGATTTTTATTTTTTTATTTTTTTTGCTTTTTGGGTCACACTCGGCGATGCTCAGGGGTTACTCCTGGCTCTACACTCAGGAATCACTCCTGGCGGTGCTCGGGGGACCATATGGGATGCCGGGATCGAACCCAGGCCGGCACAGGCCGACCAGCGTGCAAGGCAAACCCTACCCCGCTGGGCTATCGCTCCAGCCCCAACTTGGGGATTTGATGTGGACAGCTGAGGGGCAGGTCAGGGCACCTGGGCTGTTGGATGAACGGGAGCTGGGGTTGGTGCATGGGCAGGGAGGTGGGAGTTAGGGAGGGAGGTCTCTGCAGATACCCTGGGAAAGAGGGAGAAGGTTCCAGAAGCATTTCTGCTCTGCAGAAAGGGAGCGCTGCTCTGTGAACCATCCAGCCCCAGGCTGCCATCAGACTGGGATGGGGCTGGCAGGTCTGGAAGCAGAGCGAGGAGAGGAAGACAGGATGGGGTCCAAGCGCCTGAGAGAGTCCTGTGTATCTCCAGAGAGGGAAATTAAGTCAGAGCCATGGTCCAGCTCCCTCTCAGCGAACGGTCTGCCTGCCCGGAGCGACCGAGGCTGCAGGTGGGGTGGCGGGGTGGCTCTGTCAGTCTCGGTCTCTTCCCAGGCCACGGCGCCTGTCACAGACCCTCCCTCTGCTCTCTGCCTTCCTGTTCACACAGAACTTCCTTGGCAGAGCAGCCTGGCTGTGATTTCCCCGAAACCCCAAAATAGCTGGGGACATTGCGGACAGGAACCGCCCTCCAAGGAAGTGGTCTGAGACTTCTTTGACCCCCGGTCGGCAGTGTCCTTTTTTAGAGGTGAACTCCGGGCGCTCTCTGTGCCGCTCTGTGAATAGACTCCTCTCTCTAGGGCCCAGCATTCCAGGAATCCGCAGGGAGCCGGGCCGCAGACTTTCAAGATGAAGCAGGCAGGGCAGTGGACAAGCTCCAGTTTCGGGAAAGTGCAGCCCCACAGCAGGTCTGGCATGACGGAGACCCAGACGGAATCGCAGGGAAATCCCCAGAGCCTCACGGGCCCAGCCCAGACCGTGAGGCTGCCGGAACCCACCCCCGCTGTCTAATCAGCAAACTTGGGACCTGTGTGAGGGTCCAGCTTTCCAGGGCACTGGGCTTTTGGTGTTAGGGTCCGGAGTTGCAAGTTCTTAGGAATCACAAAGAAACCAGCAGGTAATGCAAAAGGCAAGCGGAGTTTATTAAGCCAGTTAGCTGGGGTCAAGCTCTCAGGCACACAGGCCAAGGCAAGACCCTGAGTAAGGGGAAGCTTTAGATTATATAGGCATAATTCACGTCATAACCTGCGCAAACTTAAAGAACATGATTCAAAGAACGGCATTGCTCAAGTCACACAGACAACTTGTATTGTTATGTCCCTGGATGTTCTAAACGTCAGTATGCCCTGCGTGCACCCAATCGGCTTCTAGATAACAGGAGGGGCAGTGAAACTTACTTTTCCAGGCTGCTGGGCTGAGCCTGCCCAAATGTTCTTCCCAAGGCTGGATGGGGGTGTGTGATGACAAGCCCTCCACAGCAACTTGGTGCCTTTTGGCTCAGTGAACTTGCCTGCTGTTTTTCTCCCCTAACATTGGGACCAGTCAGGGACACAGGGATCTCTGGTGATTGCTCACCAGAAAGCACATCATCGAAGCTGTCTCCATAATGGCTCCCTAAGTTGGAGCCACTTGCATGGGACCCCGATGGCTGGGTGGGCACCGGAGGCAACCACAGTGGCCTGTTAGTGGCTACAGGGAAGAAACAGTCCAGCAAAGTCAGTGACTCCTCTCCATGTATAAAGTGCTCAGGCAGGCCGGCAAACCAGTGGGGACAGCAGGTAGACCAGGGTAGCCAAGGACAGTCAGAACGGGGTAATGAGAAAGTGATGGGGACCGGCACGCCCCTCCACCCAGAGCACCCCTGGAGCTGCCAAGTGTGACTCTGATAAAAATAAACTCAGTTTATTTAAAATATAAAAATAAATTTACAAAAATAAATTTGAGTTTGGAAACGCATTTAAACACAGACTCTGTCTCTTACTGGAGCCGCAAAGGCAGAGGAGGCGGACTGTGGGGCAGATGAACTTCGGGAAGCTGCTTCTGCACCACAACGGGGACCCAGCGGTGGCCACTGAGGAAAGTCCCCGGGTCTTACTGAGAGCCATTCCGGCTGACTGCCAGAGGGACAGAATGGAGAGGCAGGAGGGGCTCAGTGTGGCACCACTGTGGAGGCCAGAGCTAGGCCACCTTGACCTTGCCCCCTGGAAACCCAGAGTGACTATGTCCAGTGGAACCAACCTTGATGGCTTCCAACCTCGAGCTGAGAGTGCTCGTGGCGGCCACCCCACGTTTGGTCATTGTGACTACCCAGAACCCATCTGGGCAGAGATGCGCCAGTCCCGTTTATTGTATTATTGCGATGATCTCATTATGGCTGGATGATTATGGACTTGGGGCCACAGCAAGGAATGTAGTGGGGCTACCTGGCTCAGTGCTCAGGGATTGCTCTTGGCAGTTCTGGCGGACCATGTGGTACCAGGGATTGAACCTGGACTTCCTGTGTGCAAAATTCATGCTCAGTCAGTTGAGTGCTCTCGCTGGCCCCATAGGCCCCTTTTATAGGTGAGGTGGCCCAGAGGGGTGCGCCTACAACCCATGACTCAGAGACATGCAGAGCTGCTACTGGCTTTCCCTGTGCCCAGCCACTCACGAGGCGCCTGGGAGGGATGGTGGGTTCTAGCCCTGGCTCGCCACCCCAGCAGAGCCTCGCAACAAGCCAGACGACCCCCCACTCCATGAGGGCCTCCATTTTCCACACCTGGACTTCCCCTCATCAGAACTCCACCCAGCAGACCAGCCTATCACAGCCCGGCTTGTGCAGCCGCTTGTGGCCGCACAGTTCATCAATAAATGCTGGATTTTGAGATGACTACAAGAGTATGCTACCCACGGCAGAGCCTGGCAAGCTACCCGTGTCGTATATCATATGCCAAATACCAGTAACAATTATAGACCTCATTCCCATGACCTGATGGAATGGTTTGAGGCTCTTTATGTTCCTGGAGCAAGCAGGTGTCCTTGGTCTCTACTTGCATGAGACAGGACATATGGAGATGTTACTGGTGCCCGCTCGAGCCAATCGATGATGAATGGGAAGACAGTGATACAACCCACCCCAAAGAAATGAAAAGCTGAATCAAAGCTTAAAAACCAGGGGCCTAAGCGATAGTACAGCGGGTAGGGCTTTTGCCTTGCACCCAAACAACCTGGGTTTGATCCCCAGCACCCCATATGGTCCCCCTGAACACCACCAGGAGTGATCCTTCAGCACAGAGCAGTAAGTCCTGAGCATTGCTGGGTGTGTCCTAAAAAAAAAAAGAAAAAAAAAAGTAACAACAAAATCCAGCATCTCCTTCAGTACTGACAGTTTTCCTATTCCCGTCTTCCACTCAGCTCCTCAGATAAAGGGGTCTGAGCGACAGTCCAGCATGTAGGGCATTTGCCTTGCATGCGGCTCACCCGGTTCTATCCCCAGAATCCCATATGGTCCCCGGAACACTGCCAGGAGTATTCCTGAGTTCAGAGTCAGGAGTAACCCCTGAGCATTGCTGGGTGCAGCCCAAAAAGGAAAAAAAAGAAAAGAAAAATTGTCAGCTAAGTCCTGGTTGAACCCTTCCCCAGAATCTTTGTTTAGGTTTGCTGATGAGATGGAGGTGCATGAAGGTGGGGGCACCCACCTGACTGCAGCCCACCTAAAAATACACTTTTCCCCCTTCTATTTTGCTTATAAAACCTCTCTGGTCACCACGCAGTCAAGATGGCTGCAGCAGGGACGATTCTGCACATTCCGCCCGCAGGCTTGCAGCCAATAAAGCTCGTTCTTGCCTACCCTTGCCCTCACTCTGCGCTGGCGACCTAGCAACCATGACGGCAACCTTGGCGGGGGTGGGGGAGGCGTCCAACGGCCCATTTCCCAGTGCATAAAGGCTGAGGCAGGGGCCAGGGCAGGGTGAGGTTTGCTGTGAGGCCCAGACAGTAGCTATTTTAGGCATTAGGGACACGATGGTTTCCATGACTTCATTCCAGCATAACACGGAAGCATTGTGACTGTGTGAACACACCTGTGACCCAGTCAAGCTTTGTTTGTGGGCACTGGAAAGTGAGTTTCAGAACATCTTCATGTATTCAGAAATATTTTCCTAGTTTTGGTTTTCTTCGACCATTAAAATAATGTAGGCCAGGGACTGGAAAGATTGCAGCGATGTTGAGGCCCTTGCCCCATGGGCTGGCCCGTTAGATTCCCAGCCCTGCATGATCCCCAGGCTGCAGGGAGGCACTTACGCACGGAGTTTAGAATAATCCCAGAGCAAAGCCTGCAGCCCTGGAGTGTGGCTTCTAATCCCCCAAAATACCCCCCTGCAAAAAAAGCACTTGGAGTGTGTGTGTGGGAATAGTATTGTTTTCAGGCCACACTCAGCTTTGCTCAGGATTTACCCCTGGCTTTGAACTGAGGGAGCACTCCTGGCAGTGCTCAGGGAACCATGAGTGGTGCAAGGGATTGAACCCAGGTTGGCCGAGTCAAGGCACGTAAGAGCCTTATCCACTGCGCTGTCTCTGCTCCCCCACTCCATCCCACCACAGCGTTCTTACAAACTTAACGTTGCCCTTAAAAAATAATGTAGGCAGGAGCCGGAGCGATAGCACAGCGGGTGGGGCGTTTGCCTTGCATGCGGCCAACCTGGGTTCGATCCCGGCATCCCATATGGTCCACTGAGCACCTCCAGGAGTAATTCCTGAGTGCAGAGCCAGGAGTAACCCCTGAGCGCCACCGGGTGTGACCCAAAAAGCAAAAAAATAAAATAAATTAATAATAATGTAGGCAGACTTGGGGATGGAAAAGCGCTCTGCTCCGAGGCAGGGCACATATAGAGGCGGATTGTTCTGGAAGCCTCTGGGGCATTCCATGATTCCTGGCAGAGGAAGACAGGCGGATCTGGGCCCGATGCAGGGCTCCGTCAGCGCCCGGTCTCCTGCACAGCCCTGCTCCAAGCTCTCAGGGCCGCTGTGCATGAGGGAGGCCCCAGGAACAGGAGCTGGGGCGCGTCCCAGGCGCTCCTGGATCCCATCTCCCTGACCTCGGGTCTCCTCGGGCACGTGTTTCTTTCTCCACCTTAGAGCGACGCTGTGACTGCAGCATCTCAAGGACAGAGGCCAGAGTCTCCTCGGCTGCCTTGGCTGAGCCGGGCAGAAATCACCACCTGCCCAGCTCCAGGCCTGAATGTCCAGCCTAGGCCCGGGGTGCCCTCGCCTGGACAGCCAGACAGGGAAGGGGAAGGAAGACTTGGCCTGTGAAGGTTCCACGTGCCACACAGACGCCTACAGGAAAGGGGGGACAGTGTCACGGCCCTGCCCTCCTCCACCTGCCTCTGGGCACCAGCCCAAGGGCTCTAACAAGGCTGCTGGGCCCTGGGCCCTCGGCAGCGGTCCCACCTCTGGATCTGGCGGAGCAAAGCTCAAGTGGTTAGTCTGGTCCCCGTCTCAGCTCAGCCTTTTCTGAGCTCTCTGGACTTCGGCAGGCCTTTGTCCCATTCTGAGCCTGTTTCCAGACTGGGAAATAAATAAATAAATAGATAAACAAATAAATAAATAAATAAATAAATAAATAAATATTTAATAAAATATATATTTAATAAAAAAATATATATTTTTTTTTTTTGGTTTGTGGGTCACCGTGATGCTCAGGGTTTACTCCTAGCTCTGCACTGAGGAATTACTCTTGGCTGGTGCTCAGGGGACTGACTATATGGGATGCTGGGAACTGAACGTGGGTTGGCCACGAGCAAGGCAAGTCCCTTACCTGCTGTACTATTTCTTCAGCCCCTGGAATAGGAACTTTTATATGAAAAGCACATAGTGGAAATGGAAAGAAAGAACATCTAAAAGGACATGGAGGGGGAAGTGGGTGGAAGGGGGTAAGACAGCCTGTAGGCCAAGAGGTTCAATTCCCAGCACTGGCCCCACCCCTGCAGTGCCCTTCCCACCTCCTGGGGATGTGAACTCCAGGGAGTACTGTGAGGGGAGCCAGTCCCAGGAGTGCATACATAGGCAAGCACGCGGGAAGTAATTTTCTTCCCGCGTGCTTGCAGATGAGGCGATGGCTGTTGGGGACCTTCTGTTGAGGTTCCTTAGCCCGACTGGGTGGGATTGTGAGGGCGGAACGGACAGCCCCCCAAACAGCCCAAAATAATCTCCAAATAGCCAGTTAAAAAAAAACAAACAAAACAGCCCGGAAGAGTTCCAGGGAGAGTCGGGGTCATTGCAGGGCGGTTCCCCACTCCGTCGCCCCAGGACTCTTGGGAGCGTGGGGGGCGGGTCGTGCCCACAAGCCCCAGTCTGGGGGCAGGCGGCCCCTCGCCTTCTGCCGAGCACAGGTGCGGGGTGATGACCGCCTCAGACCAGGCTCGGCGCACCCCTTCTTGGTCCCCACTGAACTCCCCTTTCGGACTGACTGCATGCAGCTGGCGCTCTGCACCCTGTGGAGAGCAGCGGGACGGGGGCGGGGTGAGGCCGGGCTCGGCCCCTCTCTGCACCCTGTGGAGCGCGCGAGGCGGATCGGGGTGGAGCCGGGCTCGGCCCCTCTCTGCACCCTGGGGAGCGCGCGAGGCGGATCGGGGTGGAGCCGGGCTCGGCCCCTCTCTGCACCCTGGGGAGCGCGCGGGGCGGGTCGGGGTGGAGCCGGGCTCGGCCCCTCTGTGCACCCTGGGGAGCGCAGCGGGACGGGGCGGGGTGAGGCCGGGCTCGGCCCCTCTCTGCACCCTGTGGAGCGCAGCGGGACGGGGCGGGGTGAGGCCGGGCTCGGCCCCTCTCTGCACCCAGGGAGCGCAGCGGGACGGGTCGGGGTGGAGCCGGCTCGGCCCCTCTGTGCACCCTGGGGAGCGCAGCGGGACGGGGCGGGGTGAGGCCGGGCTCGGCCCCTCTCTGCACCCTGTGGAGCGCAGCGGGACGGGGCGGGGCGAAGCCAGGCTTGGCCTCTCTCTGCGCCGGTGACGAGAGGCAGGGAGCGGACCCACTGGCTTTTCCGCTCCAGGCGAGACCCTGGAATAAACCAGGGGCGCAACTTAGAGCTTCTACTCGACAGCCGAACCCCGAACCTTCCAGCCGGGCCTCTCCTAACTCCTGGCGCTCCCCGCTCACCCAGCACCGCGGCACCCAGCCAGCCACCATGGCTCTACCCGCGCCCGGCTCCGCCCGCGGAGTCCTGGGCTGAGAGTCCATCTGGACACCGCCCTGCCATGGCGGTGCCCCAGGTTCGTGCACACCCCCAACCCCTCAGGAGAGCGTAACCTCTCTCTGGCCGAGGTGGCCAAGGAGGACGGACCCAGATACCCCAATTTCTTTCTTAACTCTTTGGGTATTCTTGGACCTCAGTTTACCTGGTTGTTACATAGGGCTGGGAACCTTTCCTTGTTGAGATGATCGTGATTTTTGTTTTTTGTTTTCTTGGGTGGGTCACATCCAACGATGCTCAGGGGTTATGCCTGCACTCTGCACTCAGGAATTCCTCCTGGCAGTGCTCAGGAGCCCACATGGGATGCCAAGGATTGAACCGGTGGTCCGTATGCAAGGCAAATGCCCTATGGGTCTACTATTGGTCCGCCACGATTTTTTTTTGGGTTTGGGGGGCCACACTATTTTTGGGGGATGGGGACACACCTGGCACTGCTCAGGGGTGTTTTCTGACTTTGTGCTCGGGGAGCAGCCCTTGGCTGTGCACAGCGACCGTCAGTGGTGCTAGGGGTTTTAGCCAAGAGTTGCCTCCTAGCCTTACCCCCTGCACTTCCATATTCTTTGCATTTGGTTTGGTTTGGGGTGCACTCATTGGTGGGGAGCCCCGTGGAGCGCTGGCTGGTGCTGTTGAGGGGCCCAAACACGAAGGGATTCCCTCCCGCTGACCCTGTCCTCCTGCCCATGAGCTTCTCCCCTAGTCCAGAGGGTTTAGTTCTTTTTTTTTTTTTTTTGCTTTTTTTTTTTTGGGTCACACCTGGCAATGCTCAGGGGTTTCTCCTGGCTCTGCACTAAGGAATTACTCATGGCGGTGCTCAGGGGACCATATGGGATGCTGAGGATCGAACCCGGGCTGGCGTGGGCTGGCCGCGTGCAAGGCAAATGCCCTACTCGCGGGCTATCGCTCCGCCCAGGGTTTAGTTCTTTAGAGAGAACTGTCTCTTGGAATCAGAGCTATAGCACAGCCTTGCACACAGTTGACCCGAGTTCCATCCCCAGCATTCCATATGGTCCCCCAAGCACTGCCAGGAGTAATTCCTGAGTGCAGAGCCAGGAGTAACCCCTGAGTATCACTGGGTGTGGCCCAAAAGAAAAAAAAACCTGCCCCTTGAAGTTCCCTTTGCTGGTGGGGCAGCAAGCCTAGGGCCATGCCCATTTTACAGAGGGGAACACTGAGACTGCAGGAAGCTGGATGAGAAGCTAACTAACTAGGGACCGAGCCAGGGTCTGCGTCCCAGCTCCTGGTTGCTTTACTTTGCTTACAGCTTATTTTCAATGCACATGCAAGACTGGCAGTCGTCCGGCATGCAGCCGCATGTGGAGGCCAGCAGGATGCGAGTGAGAACGCGGCATTTCTGTGAAATCTCCCAGTGATTTTCTCTCAAAGCGTAGCTATTGCTTTTCATGGCCCCCAGGGCCCTGGAAGTTCCAGTGCACAGAAGTGAGTTCCTCTAGCATGGGCAATGGACCCTGGATTTGGTCTGAGCCCTTCAGTTCTCAGAGTTCAGCCTCCGGTTCTGTTAAACAGCTCCCCCTGCCTGACCTCCCGCCTCAGTAGCGGGCTGCGGCTGTGAAGGCCACAATCACAGGTTAGGGCCTAGGACCATCAGTTGCTTTTAGGGTCTTTATGTCCATGCTTGTTTGTTTTTTTTTAAAAATATTTTATACCACCGGTAGATATACAAGATGTTCATGTTTGAATTTTGGTTCTACAGTGTTCCAGCACCCATCCCTCCACCCCTGCCCATCTCCCATCACCATGTCCCCACCTCCCTCCCCCTTCCCCCAGCCTGCCTCCATGGCAGGTTCTATGTCTCCTTTCTCTTTTTCTCTCGCTCTCTCTCCTTCTTGCTTCCCTTTCTTACACATTGTAGATTGTAATATATTCTAGAACATGATTGGTTCTAGACCGGTACAGACCACAAAAATGGCGGCTATTATGGTGAGCAGACCAGACTATCACAGCCCGGATCATCGACAGCCACCCTGCAGCAGTTTTTTTTTTTCAATCTGGCCCAGGTATGCTGAACCAGAGACTCTCAGACATGGGGCAGAGCTGCTACTTGCTCTCCCTGTGCCCAGCTGCACGTGAGGCGCCCGAGAGGCATGGTTCTAGCCCTGGCCTGCCACCCCAGCTGAGCCTCACAACAAGCCAGACCACCCTCCCCTACTCCATGGGGCCCGCCATTTTCCATATCCGGACTTCCCTCTCATCACAACTCCACCCAGCAGATCAGACTATCACAGCCCGGATCATCAACAGCCACCCTGCAGCAGTTTTTTTCAATCCGCCCAGGTATGCTGAACCAGAGCATACCCTAACCCTAACCCTAACCACTAGCGGCCGCTGGGTTCATCAATAAATGCTTTATTTAGAGGTGACTACAACAGTATGCCACCCGCAATGCAAGCCTGGCAAGCTGCTCGTGTCGTATTTGATATGCCAAATACAAGTAACATTTATATTAGGTCATTCCCGTTACCTAATATAATGGTTTGAGGCTCTCTATGTTCCTGGAGCAAGCGGATGCCTTGGGTTCTACTAGCATGAGACAGGACATATAGAGATATTACTGGTGCCCGCTCTAGCAAATAGATGATTAACGGGAAGATAGTGATAGATAGTGATGGTGAGCGAGTCTCATCAGGCTACTTCCGAGGTCCTATAGAGGTCATGGGCCTACTCCCAAAACCCATCTTGCCTCCTGGGAGCCTCATGGCCAGCTGAGCTAGGGAGAGCCGGATGGCAGCTCTACCCCGTGCGTCTCCCGCTTCTCCCCTTCATACTCTGTAAGAGTCCAATTTTTTGGGGCCAGGAAAAATTCAAGCTCGCTCTCTCTCTCCCCCCTCCCTCTCCCCCTCTCTCTTTCTCTTTCTCTTTCTCTTTTCTTTCTTTTTCTCGCTCTCTTTCTCTGTCTCTGACTCATGGTCCAGCTCTCCCCCCACCCCCTTCCCCACACACTTAGGGTTCACATTCCCAGGGGCAGATTTTTTTTTTAACTCAGGGAAAAGCCTTGAGAGGAGATGGGGCTCTTTGCCCATAGGCGTATTAACCTGAGAACTATAGGTCATTTACTAATAGCGTTTTTGTTTGCTTCCAAAGGTCTGGGAGGTGTGCGTGTGTGTGGGGGGGGGGGGTCGTGCAGACTTGAGGTTCACTTCCAGAGCAGCCGTTACAGGTAAACACTCTCTCGTGTCAGCATATCACGGTGTTTAAACCCACATTTGGAAATTCACCTCCTGAAGCCCCATGCCACTGTGCATGTGCTCGCAAAGAAAACTTCTATCATGCCTCTCTGGCCCTGGAGGACTGTGCCTTTGACTGGCACAGAGATGCCCAGCCAAGTGTCTCTGGGCATCTCTGGGCTGCAGCCGGTCAGCTGGCAGCGTTATCTGAACACTGGAGGTCGGCAAGTGCCTCGCCCCAGCATGGGAGGCTCAGCTGCAGGGAGAGCAGGGAGCGTCTCCAGAGTCCCCGGCACTAGGGAGCCCATCCTCACAGACAGGAAACCCACTGCCAAGACCCCCACTGGTCTGGGTGAGAGCAGTGAGCAGGGCAGAGGGCTCAGTCTGGAGGGCAGGACCTGCCGTGGCCTGGGGGCTGGAGAGGCTGCGGGCTTAAGGCCTTGCATGTGCTAGACTCCAGTTCAACCCCTGGCATCGTAGCCCATATTCCCAGCACTCACACGGGGCCCTTGAACCCTCTGAGCGCCCCTTGTGAGGCTGAAAACTTAGAGTGATGGTTTTCAACCTCTGGTCCCCAAACTGGTGTCAAGTGGTAGAGATTTCCCACTAGTCCACCACAAATGTTGGGGTTGCCTGTTGCTCAGCAGGGGGGCTTCTAACACCTGGGCAGGGGTCCACAGCAGTCTCAGGTGTGAAGTCCCAGGTGGAAGACACAGGTGCAGAGCCCTGGGTAGGAGACACAGGTGCGGAGATGAGGCTGTGGGCCACTCCACATGCCTGCTGCTAGACATAGGCGCTGTGGACAGTGAAGGTCTGGGTATTGCTGCACATTCTCCCTGCAGCCCACCTGGGACAGTGTAAGCCCCTCTGTCCTATGGTGCTGAGTCTCCCCTTTTGTGGACAGAAAGGGGAGGACACGAGGCAGGAGTGTGTGGGGTGTCTTCCAGCCACAGGCATAGTGGGCACCTGAGCCTGGAGAGAGTCGGGGCACCGGCCAGGCCTGGAATACCCTGGACGTCTCGAGCCTACCTGGCGGCGCCTGTCCTGTTCACAGTGGAGGAACGGCCGCTGCGCAGGCTGCTCACGCTCTTCTCTCCCCTCTGTGCAGGGGTGCAGTGGGGCCCACGCAGCCTCCACCCTCCGGTACTGTATGACTGTCGGCGGCTCAGTGATGCTCGTGGTCGGGCGCTCTGCTTTGCTTGGTGGAGTGAGGGCGTGCTGTGACCCAGCCCAACCAGTCAGCCCCAGACCTGGGGACACCCGTGCCCCAGCCCCCCAGCCTTCTGCTCAGGTCCATCAGCTTCTTCTGTTGCGGGGCTGGTGGACTGCTCGTGCTCGGCGGCCTGCTGTGGTCCGTGAAGGCCAGCACCTGCGCACCACCTCGCGGGGACCTGTACCACCTCTCCCGAGACCTGTACCACCTCACTGTGGAGAAGCAGAGCGACAGGTGAGCCTGGCAGTTCTGGGTGTGAGGTGGGGCTGCAAGTGGAACCTCATCCCAGATGTTTACCCAGCCAATGCTTAGGGACCCTCCCTGGGAGGCTGGGGAGATGGTCTGGAGGTGTCCATTGAGGCTGGCACTAGAGTATATGAGCTTTGTGGCCTGGGTCCTAAGGAGACAGGGAAACCTAGGAAGACGTCCTGGAGAAGGTGTCGGCTGGTCTCGGCATAGTAGGAGACAGTAGTATAGGGGTTGAGAGCCAGTCCCGGGAGTCAGACCCACTAGGGTGCACCCCAATTCTGTCTAACTCAATATTCAAGATCTCACAGCTGAGTCTTAGCCTGTTTATCTGAAATATAATTGGAATAAGAAGCATAATAGGGCAAGAAAGATAATCTTGGTGCAGGCTGCAGGCCCTGAGCAACACCAGGGTGGCTGGGATGATCCGGTGTGCAGGGCCAGCAGCTCTGCCTCCTTAGCCTCTCACTGCTGGCCTACTGGGCCCAAAGTCTCCCAGAGGACCTGGAGCAGGACTCAGGGGACTAAAGTCTTTTCAAGTGTGCATGGCAGCCCAGTGATAGTGCCGCAGGGGAGGGCACTTGCTTTGCACGCAGACAGCCCAGGTTCAATCCCTGGCAGGTAGTCCCCTGTGCACTGCCAGGAGTGTTCCTGAACACAGTCAGGAGTCAGCCCTGAGGGGCCGGAGCGATAGTCCAGCGGGTAGGGCTTTTGCCATGCACTCGGCCGACCTGGGTTTAATCCCCAGCATCCCATATGGTCCCCGAGCACTATCAGGAGTAATTCCTGAGCGAAGAGTCAGGAGCAACCCCTGAGCGTCGCCAGGAGTGACCCAAACAGAAAAAAACAAAGGAGTCAGCCCTGAGCACTGCTGGGTGGCCCCAAACATACAAGGTAAATGAATGAGAACCACAGGAGCAGACATCTGGGTAACACCCGGCACGGTGTGACTGAAGCCTGTACAAGGCCTTTCCTGGAGAAGATGGGGGAGTCCAGAGGTCTCTTCCTCCAGGGCAGGCTGTGGAGGCGGAGGTGAGGGAAGGGCAGTGGGAAGGAAAGGAAGTCTGGGCGTTGGGGGACCTGGCCAGCCCAACTCCTCCTCCAGGAAGCCAGCGCCCACCCAGCCCCGCAGTGACATGCTGCTCATTGGGAGCCAGGCAGGACCACGGGGTTCAGGGCCAGCCTGTGCCTGCGGCGTGTGTTGCCTGTACACACAACGGTGTTGACCCAACAGGACCCAGGCAGTGACTGTGGCTGCCAGGCTTGTCTCTGGGCCTGTTCCCAGTGGGCTGGGGGGGCAGCCGACCCCAAGCTGTGGGACACAGACAGCAGGTCTGGAGACGCATGTGAGACAGAACTGGGCTGGCTCGAGGCGGAGGTTGCTGACGGCTCCTTGGCCCCCTGTGAGCTCAGCCTGGAGCTCTGCGGAGAGACCACTCTGCTCTTCTGCCTCCCGACCGTCTTGCCCTCTGGGAGTTCAGGCAAAGGCAGGGATGACAGCTTGGGGAGGTCCAGTCCCATCTTGGGGCCTCAGTTTCCTCATTTGCGCTGCTTTTGTGCACCTCACTCGTATTTATTGGTCACCTACGTGGGCTGGGCAGGAGACTGGTACAGTAGGATGGGAGGAGGGGGCGTCCCTGAATGAGATGTGAGCTCAGGAGCCCTCCTAGGAGGCCCCTGGCCGCAGTGAGCGTGCCAGAGACTGTGAGGCTGGCCACACGCAGCACCACTGTCTCTGTGCCTCTCTGACGTGCTGTGTGTCCCTGAGCCCGTAACCTGGGCTCCCATGGACTCCTGTCCTGGCAGCTGGTCTTGGCTGCGTTTCCTCTAGCAACCGTAGGTGAGGTGTGAGGTGTAGGGGTGCCCCCTGCAAGGCTCACGCACAAATTGGCTCTCGCTGCTTTTGCTGTTACCTTTACGGTTTGTGGTGCAGTCTTGGCCCCCCTGATTGGTTTTGAGGCTTGTGCAAGGAACCAACCTGTTTTACAGATGAGAAAACTGAGGTGTGTTGTGTTTGGAGGAGAGGTGCTGGGAGGAGCCGTCTTGTTGATGAAGTCAAGCAGAACTGGGGGTCTACCTTTATTTAAAAATGTGGGGGGCTGGAGCTATAGTCCAGCAAGTAGGGCATTTGCCTTGCATGCAGCCCACTCGGGTTCGATCCCGGCATCCCATATGGTCCCCAAGCACTGCCAGGAGTAATTCCTGAGTGCAGAGCCAGGAATAACCCCTGAGCATCGCTGGGTGTGACCCAAAAAGCAAAAAAAAAAGTGAGTCACAGGCTGGAGCGATATCACAACAGGGAGGAGGTTTGCCTTGCAAGTGGCTGACCGAGGTTTGATCCCGGGCATCCCTTATGGTCCCAGCATCACCAGGAGTAATTCCTGAGTTCAGAGTCAGGAGTAACTTCTGAGTATCACTGAGTATGACCCAAAATAATTCACCCCCCAAAAAAAAGCCTGGGTTCCCTCCCAGTGCAGTGCTTATGGGTTACTCCCTGTGGAGCTCAGAGGGGCTGTGCAGTGTGTGTGTGTGTGTGTGGGGGGGGATGGGGGGGGTGAGTCTCCATCTTCCTACCTGCAAAGTTCACAATCTCATTCTTTGAACTATTATCCAGGGCTCCTGGGCCTCCCCTCTTTTTATTTTTTGCTGGGAATTATTCCTGTCTCGGTGCTCAGGGGACCCCGTGTGGAGCTGGGGGTCAAACGTGGGGCTCTGGCCTGCGAGGCCTCTGCCAGTCCTTCGACGTGTCTCCCCAGCGGCCTTCTCTGATTCGTGATCAGCCCGTCATGGAGGCGGGTAGGGGGAAGAACAGACGCATCCCACACTCGTAAGGGGGAGTTTAAGTGCTGGGCAGACAGAATCCAGCTGCCCTTCCCTGCCCTGCTACTGGACTCCACTGAAGTGGGGAGGGGGCAGGAGGGGTAGGGGGTGCTGGCCCCGAGCCCGGGTCTGCTGACCCACCAGGCTGCTGTACAGCTTCCGGGGACCCAGCAGAGGACCCCAGAGGGTGCCCTCGCCCCATCTGCTGCCTGGGCAGCCAGCACCCCCCCCTCCTGCCTCCCTGTGTGCCATCAGCCACCCTGCCTGGGGCCCACGTTTCCACCTGCTAGACCATGAGCTTGGAGAAGGGGGCAGTTCTGGCTGCACAGGCAGCAGACGGGCAAGGGCGCCCCCGAGTCTGCCCCTCTAAGCAAACTTCCTGCTGAGGCCATCTCACCTGGCATTGGGTCCGGCAGTGCCCCTGACCTGCCCAGCTGATTCGCTGCAGGGGTGTGTCTGGGCAAAGGCCTGGACTTCCCCCATCTCCTCCTGGGATCTGCCTGGGGCTGCTGCTCCCTGAGGCTGGAGAAAGTGAGCGGCTCCCTGCTCCTGGGGGTGAGTGCAGTGCCCCCCACCCTCCCCTGCTGGCCAGCTCCGCCCACTCGCAAAGGCAAAGGCCGTCCAGTCCCATCCCTCCTGGGAGAGTTTGCAGGAGCTCTGACCTGCACCAGAGTTTGTCCCAGCTCCTCCCTCCCTCAGACTCGCACTCAGGGGTTCAGGGGTCGGGATCAGCTCAGCACCCCTCCGACCTGCTCCCTGAACCCCGGTCCGTGCTTGAAGACTGTGCTGGCCTGGAGCGAGAAGACAAGTCACCCAGAGCAGGCTGTGTCCTGTCGGACAAGTCACCCAGAGCTGGGCTGTGTCCTGTTGGGTCCCCCTAGAGTCCCTGCCACCCCTGGAGCCCCCCCTGTTTGATCAGGCAGATCAACCTGTTTGCTGAGGCTCTTGCAGATGCCAGTGGACAAAGGGTAGTGCCCCAGAGCCTGTGTGGCACCTGCCCACAGAGCCCTGGAGCTACTGTCCCACATGAGGGCCCTCGTAGAGAGCACTGGGGCGCCCCCTCCTGTGAGTCCGCACAGGGGGCCAGGACATACACAGGTGAAAGGCTGAGACCCCTGATCTCTGCCCTGCGCCCACTGTCACCTCACCCTCAGCCTCCCTGCACTTTCAGAGCCAGCCAGCTACAGCTTCTGGGGACAGGAGCTCTGACCCATTGCGGGGACCCTGGGAGTGGACAGGCATTGCTCCTTGGAGGTGACCCACCGGGGCTTCAGAGGACGGAAGACCAGAGTCTTCCCATCAGTTGTGGGCGATTGCCAGGCAGCTCAGGGAAGCTAGCCTGGGGAGCCTGGTCAGAGGCACCCTCTGGGTCCCTGCTCAGGCCCCTCAGGAGGATTGCTGGGAGCTGGGTTCAGGAAAGCCTAGACATGGGTGTAAGTGGAAGTGAACTCCTGGCAGACACTTTGTCTCAGGGTATCCAGACAGGCGGGAGAACGCTTCTGTGGCTCCTGGTCGTGTAAGGGGGCAGTACCATTAGGGACCTACCCAGGGACGCCCAGTTCTGACTGCCCCAGGCATCAGCCCTTGGCCCCTGGATGCTCAGAGTTAGTCCCTGCCTTTGGGAGAGCTGGGTGGCGGGATGCAAGCATGGGAGAGATGCTTCATGAGGGGGCAGTGGGGCAGGGGGGACCCCTGTGGGTGCAGGTGGCGACCTCGGGGGTGCAGAGCCAGTGTGGGGAGCTGAGGCCACCAGGGGTCGGCTCCATCCAAACGTCTGTGTTATATCTGGGGCACTGAAGCTGCAGAAGTTTGGGCTGGGACATGAAGTTTATATTGGGGGACAGGGGTGCCCCTAGGTGATGCTCAGGAGATCTAGAAGCCTCCAATGACTCTCGACCGCACCAGCCCGCAGCTCAGTAGGCAAGGGGGCACTGCTGCTGGTCCCCAAGGACCCCAGCGATGTTCCGGGTATCATAGTGTGCCGGGGCTTGAACCCAGGTCAGATGCCCTAACCACTGTGCTACCTCGCCCCAGGCATGAAGCCTGACTCCTCCTCCTGGCCCAGACCCCTCATTCTCCTGGGTTTGCTAGGGGTTCACCCTTCCCTCTGCTGACAGCTTCTCTTCTCCCTTCTCTGTAGGACCCCAGAGCTGGGCCTCATGCCCGCATACGAGGAGACCGTGCGCTGTCCACTGACAGAGGAGCCCCGTGTCTCCCTGTGTACCCCACGGCAGGGGCCCTGCTTGGCATCCAGACCCCTGACCCTCCGCCAAGCTACCAGAGCGCACTTGCTGCAGAGGCCGTGGACATTGGGGCTCGCCACTGCTGGCCACCTCGGAGCAATGCGCAGGGCTCAGGGACATTCCAGCCCTGATCAGAAGCAAATAATGGCGTCAGCATGGAGTGTGGCGCTGGGTAACTCCTTCCGCTGCCAGCACTGGATCCTGCTTCTGTTTCCACCATGGGCTCAGAGAGAGCCTTGGGGGCAGGGGGTGTGGCTCACTCTTTCTCCCTCTCTCTCTCTCTCTGTCTCTCTCTCCTCTCTCTCTTTCTCTCTGTCTCTCTCTCTGTCTCTGTCTCTCCCAGACAACATTCAGGAAGGCGGCTGACACCTCACACTCGGCTCTTTGGACACCACTTCTGCCAAGATCTAGAAATGTTTGGGGTGGGAGGGATGGGGAGAGGAAGAATTTTCTAGAAAGCAGCTGAGGGAGTTAATCCCAAAAAAGGAAGCTCAGGAGAGTTGCGATACCTATTTGAGTTGAAAACACCACATGAGCAAAATCTATAGGATACCCTGGAGGCCAGACCAAATCTTTCCAGTTCTACATAAGCTCTCAAGTGGCCAGTATAGAACGAGTCTCCCACTAAAATTGACAGATGTAGGGGGAGAGGAATGACTGAATTTCTGCATTTCACGTGACAGACAACATTTTAGTGAGACCGTGTCCCATATACACATGCTGCATTTAATTGGGTAACCCCTACTCTGAAGACACAAAGTGAGCGACTCCAGATTTCTTAGTGCACAAACTCCAAAAAAAAACTAGCAAGGGAAACACCCATTATCTCTCCTGGAGTCCACAAACCCTCTGATAAGAGATTTTTTTTTTTAATCAGTGGTTACACCACTTTGGGATTTAGGACAAAGGAAACACAGGAAAAGTCTGTTAGGATGCACTCAGCCATACTCCAGTTCTAATGAGGGCTAGAGCTGACATCTTAGCTGCTCCACTATATTAGAGGCAACTTCAATAGCTTTTTGGCTCAGTCGCATCCAAGAACTGAAAAGGTACCAGCTTCCTTCTTTAATTTTATTGCTCAGAAGTGAACGGTTTCCTTCTCTTTCCTTACTACTGACATGTAGTTTGGAATCAAGCTATTGAATTTTAAGAGGGCTAGGAGTAGCTATCTATGTAGCAGCCACTATTCTTAACATCCAAGTCAGCATTTTGTAGATTCACAAAAGGATTCTGGTAGAATGTCTCCAAGACCAAGGTAGGCCACACTCTTACGAAGCAAACTAAGAGAAAACAGTTGGATTTCCAGGACTTCAAAAGTTCTATCATGAGGGACTACATAAATACATAAAACTTGAGGTTCTTTTTGGGGGTGATAAACAACCAGTGCTCAGCCTCTGTTTTTGTCTCTACACTCTGGGAACCTCCTGAAGGGGCTACAGGGACCATATGGGGTGAAGTAAGGCCCCCCCCACTGGACCCCCGGCCCCCGGGACCCCCCACGCTTTGGTGTACTTCCATTGTAACCAGGAACAGGAAGCAGAAGTAATATCTAGAATCTTGAACTTATGTGTCATTCCCTTGGAGAAGAGAAGAGTGATGTCGGCTTTTGAGTCAGGTACTATCATGGTGGAGGTAGTGAGCGGCTCTCAGGGAAGGGGACCTGAGGGGCGCGTACCTCTGTGATGCTGACAATCTTTTTGTCTGGAGTTAGACATGGAACAAAAGCAATGCGATAAATTCCTCTGGAGCACTAAGTGAAGGCCAGACGAAAGGGAGTCCAGAGTACAGTCTGTCCTTGCTCTGTAGGCTGTAGTACGAGCGTCAGCCAGTTTCACAGAACCCACAGTCTGTTTTGTGCCTGGAGCTTGGAAATGGCTAATGGGTGCGGATGGATTGACCACCCTGCTCCATCTTCCCCTTCTTGCTTTAGACAAAGCAAAGAAGCCGGCAGTGGCCGCCACATCTCTTCCCTCCTGAGCAGCCTCACTGATACTTCTACATGCCAATAAATCCCACACCCACCTTCCAAAGGTTCTCAAAGGCTCTCAAGTTGGTGTAAGGCTTAAACACCACAGGAAATTGCATTTAATGGCCAATGTTGAAGGTTGAGGTGGTCAGTTACTGAAGCTAAAAAAAAACCAGTCATTTCCTCAACAGATGGCAGGGTTTATTAGTAAGGGGCAAACGAGCTATCTTGAACAGTCCTCCGTGTGGTAGCTAAGACCTTCTCAATTGACATCACTGCTTAATCTGAGGGGGTGGGGGCTGGCCTGGGACTTGGGCTCCCTGCATATGAAGGTTATCTTCAGTCTTCTCCAGGTCTTCCAACCCAGTGAATGGGCAGGAAAAGAGTGGGAAAACAGTGAGTCAGGCTTAATTTCTGAAAGTTTTGTACAAGCCAGAACATAGCATATGCCCACATCTGAATGGATAGAAGCCTTTATTTCCTTGGAGGAACCATGCCTTAAGGTAGTGCCATAAAACCATATCATTCTGGGGGGGAAAGAGTTGATAAGAAACCATTTCCTTGATCCTGTCAAAGGGAAAACAATGCAATAGCTTTTCCAAGAACAAGAAAGGAAGGACAGGGCCACACTGATATATACCTGGACTCAGGTAGTTAGCAGTCGTTACAACCTCAACAAGCTACAGGAGGCACAAAAGAGGTGATCAACTTCTTTCAGGAAGGCAACTTGAATCTCTACCCCTAGATGAGAATAGCGGTCGAGAGGGGGGAGAACTGTTTTAACTACAGATATATAGAAGTAAGCTACAGATTCCTTACATCCACAGAGCTAGTGCCAGAGAGAGCCCCCATAAACATCACCCTGGCTTACCAGTGGCAGAGAGCTGGCAGAAGCTTATACCACCTGAGGTCTTCTTTATAAAAAGCTGGGAGATGAAAGGAACCTGGAAAGTGAATTCAATTTCCTGCAGTGTGGGGAGAAAGTGGAAGATCTTTTGAGAAAGGGCTGACATGTCTTACACAATATCCACGCCTAGCTATGACACCTTCTAGCTTCATTTACCGCCTCCTCCTGTTAGGAGATTCTGATTATATAGAATGATCGAGGCCCACTCTGCCCCTGGATATACCTCAGTTCAAGCATAATTGAATTGGTTTTTGACCTGTGACTGGAACAACCTAGAAGGTTGAAAGCAGAGGTGTATATAAAATTTCCCAAATCTCTTTAAAGACTCTGAGTCCAGGAACAGAAGGCCTTAAGTGTATCTAGACTGATAATCCACACCCTAGGAGCCCGTGTTTGTTCTTTAGGCCAGGATACAACATCTCTACAGACATCACCATCTGGTCAAGGAAAGGAGGTGCTATCTGACCATGTAGTGACAGCCTAACATTGAGAAACCAACAAAAGAACTTGGCAGCGGCTGCATCAGCTTCTGCCAGCAGTCAATGGGGTTTCAACTTCTCTATCTTCCCCAAACTTAGTGTGACTAGCACAGTTACCCCAGTGAATGTGAGGGGTATAGAATATGGCCTCTATCAATTGATCTGGGTCCTCTTTCAATGACAGGGATATTCTTTGGTTTCTCTTCCTGTCCCAGGCCTTCCTGCCTTCCAGTCAACCACTATTCCTGAATCCCACAGCAAAAGGTAGGGTGTCAGTAACTGCCCTGAGTGATCTAATTAAGGCTAACTTGCGCATGCTCCTATAAGCTAATAGGATTAGGCCGTGGTCTCTTTCTGCTGAAGAGTATTTTAATTTTTATTTCTTAATTTGCTCTTTGGGTGCCACCTGGCAATGCTCAGGTTTACTCCTGGTGGTGCCCGGGGGACCATAGGGGATTCCAGGGATCGAACTTCGGCTTGGCTGCATGTAAGGCAAATACTCTCCCTACTGCACTATCGCCTCCAGCCGCTGGAGAGATTTTCTGTACAAAATAGCCGCTGTCCCACTAGCCACGGATGAAACCCTGTTGCGGTTGAAGTTCAACTCAAATGCAACTACAGATTCTGGCCAAGAAGATGGAGGACTACAAGGCCAAACAGGACAGACCGAAGAAGGCACTGCAGAAGAAGAGTGCGCACAAGTGCGTGCGCCGAATGCCGTCCGGAAGGAAGGCTCCCTAGCTCTCCTGCACATGTTCTCTGGACTCTACCGGATCAGGGAGAGCAGCACCCAGACACAAGGCCCACAACAGGAGGACCACGCAGAGCCAGGCAGGTAGAGGCAAGTCCTAGACGGCCAGGTAGCGGCAAGTCACTGAGCACAGGAATCTCACCCATGTATGAGCAAGAGTGCGCTAAGAGTGCCACCACCCGCGAGTCCCAACCACATGTGCGCGCGTGCACTGAGAATGCCATCCTTGAGTCTCACCCACGTGTGCACAGTGTGCATACCATCCATGAGACTCATCACTCACCCACATGTGCAGGAGTGTACACACAGCATACCATCCACGAGTCTCACCCACATGTGTGCGAGTGTGCGGCGCCCGAGAACGCCATCTCCGAAGTCTCACCCAATTGTGTGTGCGCCTAGAATGCCGTCTGCGAGTCTCACCACGTATGTGCGAGTGTGCTGAGAATGCTATCCGCAAGTGCAGAAAAGGCATGAAACAGCTGCACCGGCTGCACCGGCATCCAAAGGGGCACTGTGGCCAGTGCAGGCGGCCAGGGTCATGGAGTTTGACCGAGAACATGACCGAGGCAAACTGAGCGCAAGAGGAGGATCTCCAGGTGTCCTACAGGCAACGATCTTTTATTTTCAACAGTAGAATGCCAGGTGAGTAGTGGGTGCAGATCCTAGGTGCCCACACTTTAGCTGACCACCCTGGGGATCGAGGCCTTCCTGAGAACTAGCAGCTGGTCAGGAGGAGGACAGCCTGCACCTTCCTTTCTGCAACTGTGGCGTCACAGCTCTCCACTACCTGCCAGCCTGGAGTGCCACGCTGGGTCAGGGCAGATGGTGGAGGCTTTATAAGAGGAGCAGAGCTGCCTTGTCCTGAAATGCTGGTGTAAATTAACAGATTGCTCTGAGGGGGAAACAGGAAAACAAAGTTGAGGTTGCAGAGACTTTCAAGCTGCTTTGATGTCAATGAATTTCCTTAACTTTTTTTAAAATTATCACCTCTAAGATAGAAGGCAGTGGAAGATCTCACCCAAACCCACCGGGAAGGATGTTGGTTTTGAATATGCACATCTACAAGTGCATGGTTGTAGGTTAAAGACAAGAAACAGAAATGAGACACTAGCTACTCCTGGCTTGAAGAAGCTTTAAACCCAAACCTCAGCCTAAGCTAATTCAGCCACCTTCATTTGCTATGAAGTGGACTCTCACGGTTTCTCTCAGCCTCTCATCACTGTGCATTTTTTTCAAAGTGAAAAATGATTCAGTCATTAGACAGGTGGTGAAAATACCACATGTGAAGAAGCAGACAGGCAGGGCGGCCCCTCTGCCTCACAGACCCTGCAGCCTTACTCACTGGGGCTGCTGTATTTGAAGCCTAGGTGCTAATTCCACAAGTTAGTTACAGGATCAGCAGCTCCCTGGAGAGCCAGCAGGGCAGGGAGGAAAGAGCAATAGCTGCCCGAGACTGCTGTCTTCTGCTTTCACTCAGTGCTCCTGCAAGAAACCAGTGAGTCCAGCTTTATCCACTGAGACCTGATGGTTTGTTCTCATACTCCCAGCACTGAGCACTTGATAACTCCATTCCAAGTCACCTTTCTTCCCACAATTAAGGATTTACATTCCAAGTCACCTTTCTCCCCATAATTAAGGATTTACAGGCCATTGCAACCTCACTCCGGCCATAGTTCAGACATGCAGCTAGAAATCTCCAAGGAGACCAACAAACTGCAGACACGATACTGACCCATCCTGAAGTTACAGGCTGGAGATGGGGTGATCCAGAGTTCGCATGGGCTCATCCCCTTTGTTGAGACATCAACAAAGCCCCAACAGCCAGAAACCACCACCCGCAATCACAATATTTCCCGGGCTGGACTCCACTGCTCGAAAAAGCCCCATCCATGCTAGAAGTCGTTTTACAAACTCAGGTATGCGGATCACCTGCAGCTGATTTCCAGGGACTTTAAACCAGCGTGTAGACACAATTTCTACTCTGTAAGAATATAACAAAGTGTGTAGGCACAATACCTACTCTGTAAGAATATAGCAGTAGTTTCTTATACAGTGGGATCAGATGGCCCAATGGGTCCAGGGTGAGATTTAATAATCCCTGTTAGCCTTCTTCTAAAAAACATGTTTTTTGACCATATTTAGCAAATTAGCTCTAAAAGCAATTTAAGTTGGATTATTCAGAATAGGCTCAGAGAGGTCCAAACTAATTACAAGAACCTGAAAGAAGGGTGAACCAAATTCACACGCCACAATCCAGGAGAACCTTAGGCCTTTATCAATACCATCACTATTTATACATTGGAATAATGGAAACCGCTAGTGTGGGCTAGGAGAGCAGACCTGGGGCGGGGAGGATATGAAAGTCCAGTCTTTGGTGGTGGGGCGGCACACTGGTGTTGAAGGATGAATGCCTGTAACAACTGTACTGTGAAAAACTTTGCCACTTTGTCAATCACGGTGTTCAAATAAAGGGGAATTAAAAACAAAAGTTAGGGATTTACAGCATGACACATTTGTGACCGCATAATATGGCAGTAAGAACTTTTACTACAAAGCATGTGCTCATTTTTAGGTCATTGGACCCAAAATGTGATCTCCAGTGTTAACTTTCTGTGAAGTCGGGTTTCTGCTGCCCTTACTATGTCTGGATGGTGCCTCTAACTTGAGTCCAACACCCCATTTTATATTGATGAGAATATAGCTCTCACAGTCCAAAGAGGCACAATAAGCTCTTAAAGTTCTAAAGGAAAAAACAAACATGCAACCCAAGGGCAAGCTATGATCTATCTTTCATGATAGGTCATGGAAGTTTGGACGGGACTTCTGAAACCCGAATAGGCACTGGCAGTGAGTGAGAGCAGATAAAGGGAGTGGAGACAGGCCCAACATGCGGTGGTCCTGTCCTTCAACTTCGGCATCAGATGCCAAAGCCGGGGCGAGGGGTAGCTAGAGAGGGCACTGCTGTTTCCCTCAGCGGAGCTTCTGACAGGGCCAGTTACTGTGTAACAGGTAGTCCAGAAGAGCTAGAGAAGAATCCATTGGCCAGCGAGCACTTTTTCTGATGAGTCAAGAAGGATGCAAGTTTTGGACATTGCCTTATCTACCAGAAACAAATTCTGCCGGACATGCAGAGACAAAAGCGTTTCGGTACAGAGGTTCAGGTGCCAGGCACGCCCAGCACCCCTGCAGTTTGGTAAGGGCTTCAGACCTCCTGCGTGCAGAAACAAGACCACTCTCAGACCCCACAACGTCAGTAGCTACACCACTCCACACCCACAGAACAGCACACCCTGACCTGGCAGCTACCTGGACCAACTTCAGCCTTAGGGAATGTCTCTGGCATCCGACAGAGGAGATGGGACCGATCTGCCCCGATGCCCAGCAGCTCCCTGCTCTCCCCACCAGGTGCGTTCCCTCGGCTGCCAGCCCCTGAGGCACCCCCTTTCCTTTTTTTTTTTTTTTTTTTTTTTGCTTTTTGGGTCACACCCGGCAATGCTCAGGGGTTACTCCTGGCTCTGCACTCAGGAATTACTCCTGGCGGTGCTGGGGGACCATATGGGATGCCGGGGATCGAACCCTGGCCGGCATGAGCCGGCGCGTGCAAGGCAAATGCCCTACCCGCTGGGCTATCTCTCCGGCCCGGGCTGGAACCTTGCGAAAGGGGACCAAGCCACACCCATCTTCTTCAGACTGCCCTCGTCACGCCATCCGCCCCGACGCCCAGCAGCTCCCCGCTCTCTGCACCAGGTGTGTACCCTCGGCGGGCAGCCCCCCCCGAGGTACCCCTTTCCAGCATAAAGGGCTGGAACTTTGCGAAGGGGACCAAGACACACCCAGTTTTTTCAGATCTTTCACTGTACTACCTCCACCCCGACCCCCTGACTCCAGAACCACCCAGCGACACTCCAAAATTCAACACCGCGCGGACGCTTAGCGCATCTTCGCCGAGTAATATCTATCTACCTGAGATACCACTGAGCATTTGCCCCTACATTCTTTGCTATACATCCCTAACTGCAAAGTAATTCAGGCACCTACTAACTCTATTAACTAGTCACCCAGAACACACATATTCAACCTACGATAGTCATTATGGTAAAACAATGCAGAATTCCTTCAAGCTCTACAATTGAAGTCGCTAATACAGATGAGGCAATGGGGCCGGAGCCATAGCCCAGCGGGTAGGGCATTTGCCTTGCACGGCCGGCCCTATGCCGGCCCGGGTTTGATCCCCGGCATCCCATATGGTCCCCTGAGCGCCGCCAGGAGTGATTCCTGAGTGCAGAGCCAGGACTAACCCCTGAGCATCGCCAGGTGTGACCCAAAAAGCAAAAAAAAAAAAAAAAAAACAGATGAGGCAAGCAATAACGATGAGTTATATAACCTCTCTGAAAAGGAATTTCAGAAGGAACTGTTAAAGATTCACAAGGAACTCAAAGAAACAATGGAATACAAAGTCAATAAAATACAAGAGGACATGAGAGCAGAATTGAATAAATTTCAGACCAAAGTACAAGCAGAAATGACAGATATTAAAAATGAGGTAAGTGAACTGAAAAACACAGGGGAAGGCCTCCAAAGCAGAGTAACAGCTACTGAAGAAAGAATTAGAGATCTCGAAGATGAGGTTCAGAGATTCTGTAGACAACATCAGAAGATGGAGAAAAAGACTCACAATCAATGAACAGACTACCAGAGAAAATCGGGATGAAGCCCAAAGGAACAACATACGCATCATTGGGGTCCCAGAAGGGCAAGAAGAAAACCCTGATGAAGAAGAAACTGTCAACGCCATCATCGCTGAGAAGTTCCCTGAACTGAAAAAAGCATGCTCCCAGATACAGGAGGCCCATAGGATACCAGCTAAAAAGAAACCCCAATAAGAATACTCCAAGACACATCCTTATTAAAATGACAAAAATGATAGACAGAGATAGAATACTGAAAGCAGCAAGATCAAAGAAAGAAATCACATACAAAGGAGCATCCCTGAGATTTACAGCAGACTTCTCAGATGAAACACTCCAAGCCCGAAAACAATGGTGGGATATTGTGAAAAGACTCAATGAACTGCAGACTTCACCAAGAATTCTTTACCCAGCTAGACTTACTTTCAGATGCAAAGGAAAGATACACAACTTCACGGATAAAACAACAACTCAGGAAATAAATAAGACTCAAAACCAACTTTAAAAGAAGGATTGAAGGGTCTATTGTAAAATAAGACAACCCAAAACCACAACAAGTTTAAATAGAAAGATGACACAAAATCCAATGACAAAAAATATCTCAGCATCAATGGTCTAAATGCACCAACTAAGAGACATAGAGTGGCAAAATAGATTAAAAACTGAATCCAACATTCTGCTGCCTACAAGAAACACACCTGAATAATCAGAGCAAACACAGACTCAAAGTCAAAGGCTGGAAGACCATTCTCCACACAAACAACTCCTCCAGAAAGGCAGGTGTGGCCATACTTGTGTCTGACAATATAGACTTCAGGCTGAAAAAGGTTAAAAGGGACAATGAAGGCCTTTTCTTAATAATTAAGGGGTATGTATACCAGGAAGAAATCACACTACTAAACATATGTGCGCCAAACGAGGGGCCAGCAAAATACTTATAACGACTATTAATAGACCTCAAAGAAGACATTAACAGTAGCACAATAATAGTCGGAGACTTCAACACTGCTTTATCGACTATGGATAGATTGATGAGACTGAAATTCACCAGGGAAATACTGGACCTGAAGGAAGAAATAAAGTGAAGGAAGAAATAGAAGAAAGATAGCTGGTTGGTATATACAGGGCTTTTCATCCCCAAAAAAGCTGAATACACATTTTTTCCCAGTGCACATGGAACATTCTCCAAGATAGACCATATACTGAGCCACAAAGCATACCTCAACAAAATAAAAAAGATAGAAATTGTGTCAACTATCTTTTCAGATCATGATGAACTGAAAATAGTAGTTAACCATACACAGAAGCAGGGAGTCAAACCAAACACCTGGAAACCGAACAGCTCACTGCTGAACAACAAATGGGTCATAGAAGATATCCAGCAGGAAATCCAAAGATTCCTAGAAAGAAATGACAATGAAGATACCAACTATCAGAACTTGTGGGACACTGCAAAAGCTGTGTTAAGAGGAAAGTTCATAGCTCTGCAAGCATTCATAAGGAAAGAAGAAAGGGCCCACATAAATAACCTGACCTCACAGCTGAAAGTATTAGAAAAAGACCAACAGAATAAACCCAACCCAGGCAGAAGGAAGGAAATAATAAAACTTAGGAAGGAAATCAATGAGCTGGAAACCAAGAAAACAATCCAAAAGATTAATGAAACCAAGAGCTGGTTCTTTGAAAAATTAAACAAGATCAACAAGCCACTGGCAAGACTTGTAAGGACAGGGAAAGAGAGAACCCAAATAAACAGAATCAGAAATGAAAATGGTGACATCACAACAGAAAAGACAGGAATCCAAAAGATCACAAAGATTACTTTGAGAACCGGTATGCCATGAAACATGAGAACCTAGAAGAAATGGATAAATTCCTGAAGTCCTATAACCTCCCATGATTGAAACAAGAAGACCTCCAATACCTGAATAAGCCTATCACCATCAAGGAAATTGAAACAGTAATTAAAAGTCTGCCCAAACACAAAAGCCCAGGTCCAGATGGGTTCACTAGCAAATTCTACCAAACCTTTAAGGAGCACCTACTGCTTGTCCCGTTCAAGCTCTTCCAGGAAATAGAAGAAACAGAAACACTCCCAAACAGCTTCTACGAGGCACACATCACCCTGATACCCAAAACAGGGAGAGACAACACAAAAGGAAAATTACAGACCAATCTCCTTGATGAACACAGATGTGAAGATCTTCAACAAAATACTAGCAAACAGAATCCAAAGACTCATCAAAAAGATCATACATCATGACCAAGTAGGATTCATCCCGGAATGCAAGAATGGTTCAACATTCACAAATCAACATAATACATCATATCAATAAGAGAAAAAAAAATAAAAACCATATGATCCTATCAATAGATGCAGAAAAAGCATTTGACAAGATCCAGCACCCATTCATGATTAAAACCCTCCAGAAAATGAGGATTGAAGGAAGCTTCCTCAAGGTAGTCAAAGCCATCTACCAAAAGCCCACAGTAAGTACCATTCTCAATGGGGAAAAATTGAAAGCCATCCCCTTAAGATCAGGTACACGACAAGGTTTCCCCCCTCTCACCTCTTTTATTCAATATAGTACTGGAAGTACTCGCCATAGCAATCAGAGAAGAAAAGGACATTAAGGGCATCCAGATAGGCAAGGAAGAAATCAAACTATCATTATTTGCAGACGACATGATATTATACTCAGAGAACCCTAAACTCTTGACCCAAAAACTCTTAGAAACAATAGATATGTATAGTAGAGTTGCAGGGTCCAAAATCAATACCCAAAATTCGGTGGCTTTCCTATACACAAATAACGAAAGAGAAGAAAGGGATATTAAGAAATCGATTCCATTCACAATTGTACCACAGAAAATCAAATACCTAGGAATCAGCTTACCAAATGTGTAAAGGACCTATGCAAAGAGAACTACAAGACACTGCTTCAAGAAATAAAAGAGGACACGAGGAAATGGAAACACATTCCCTGCTCATGGATGGGGAGAATTAACATTGTCAAGATGGTAATACTCCCTAGAGCTTTGTACAGATTCAATGCAGTTCCTATAAGGATACCCATGACATTCTTTAAAGAAATTGACCAAACACTCCTGAAATTCATATGGAATAATAAACCTCTACAGATAGCTAAAGCAATCCTTGGGAAGAAGAAGATGGGAGGCATCACCTTTCCCAACCTCAAACTGTACTACAAAGCAGCAGTAGTAAAAACAGCATGGTACTGGAATAAAGACAGACCTGTGGATCTATGGAATATAGTTGAGTATCCTGACACCCACCCTCAAAGACATGATCAGTTAATCTTTGATAAAGGTGCATAGAGTCTGAACTGGAGTAAGGAAAGCCTCTTCAACAAGTGGTGCTGGGAAAACTGGACAGCTACATGTAAAAAAATGAATTTGGACCTGTGTCTAACACCTTGCACAAAAAATCAGATCAAAATGGATCAAAAACCAATCAAAAAGATCTCAATATCAGACCTGAATCCATAAAAGTACATTGAAGAAAATATAGGAAAAACCCTCCACGACATTGAAGCTAAAGACATCTTCAAAGGTGAAACACCATTAACAAAGCAACTAGAAGAAAAGATAAACATATGGGATTACATGAAACTAAATAACGTCTGCACCTCAGAAGAAACAGTGACTATGATACAAAGGCAGTCCACAGAATGGGAAAGAATATTCACCCAATACCCATCTGATAGGGGTTAATATTCAGGATATATCAGGCACTGGTACAGCTATATAAGAAGAAAACAGCCAACCCCATAAAAAATGGGGAGAAGAGATGAACAGAAACTTTGACAAGGAAGAAATTCAAATGGCCAAAAGGCATATGAAAAAATGCTCACCATCACTATTCATCAGGGAGATGCAAATCAAAACAACAATGAGATATCACCTCACACCACAGAGACTGGCCCATATTCAAAAGGGTAAAAGCAACAAGTGCTGGCGTGGATGTGGGGAAAAGGGGACTCTCATACATTGTTGGTGGGAATATCGACTTGTACAACCTTTCTGGGAAAACAATATGGACATTCCTTCAAAGACTAGAAATTGAGCTCCCTTTTGACCCAGCCATACCACTCCTGGGAATATACCCTGGGAAGCCGAAAACACACAGCGGAAACACAATCCGCACTTTTATTTTCATAGCAGCACTATTCAGAATAGCCAGAACCTGGAAACAACCAGTATGCCCGAGAACTGATGACTGGATAAAGAAACTGTGGTACATCTACACAATGGAATACTATGCAGCTGTTAGGAAAAATGAAGTTATGAAATTTGCCTATAAATGGATGGACATGGAAAGGATCATGTTGAGTGAAATTCGTCAGAAGGAGAGAGAGACATAGAATGACTGCATTTATTTGCATGACATAAATATTATCAGGCGGTCTTACAAAAAGTGGAAATTACCGCAAACATGAGGGAGTCAGAGGTTAGGTAAGACAGAAGGGAACATGTGTGAATAAATGTCGAAAAGGGCTGATACCAACATAGAACTGAGCATTAAATACAGGCAAAAAAATTGCACATGATGGCTTCCAAGTGTATGTAATGCAACCCACAATGTGTAGAAGAAGGAAGGAAGAGAGAGGGAGAAAGAAAAGAGATAAAGAACCTGCCATTTAGGCAGGCTATGGGAGGGGGAGGGAATTGGGGACATTGGTGGTGGGAAATGGGCACTGGTGGAGGGTGGGTGCTGGAACACTATGTGACCGAAACCTCCAAACATGAACAACGTTGTAATTGTTTATTTCACGGTGGTATAATGAAATGTTTAAACTAAAAAATAAGAGATAGAACCTCATTCATTCAGAGAAGCCAGTCACCGCCCTCCCGGTGTCAGTCTGGGACTTGCCCTGCCAGCAAGTGTTCATTCTTCCTCAGAGCATCAGCGTGGATGGGCACCCTGAGGATCTCAGGTGTCAAGGGGTAAATACCAAGGTCTGTATCAACCCTGTGTTGAGACTCAGGAAGTTTTCCTCCAACATCAGGGGTGCAGTTTTCTCCAACCACATCTCGCCCAACAGTCAGTTGTTTGGTATTTGAGATTCTCCACTTTTTTGAAGCTTCTTCAGGAATCTAGAAAGGAGCCAGTCATCTCAAGTTGTCTTAGTATGGCTAAAAACACACCCCAGAACACACCAGTTGGTTCCTTGGAACAAAA
>JAJIBD010024062.1:0-17753 GCA_021461705.1 Cryptotis parvus
GAATTTCAGAAGGGAACTGTTAAAGATTCAAAGGAACTCCTTGCCCCTTTGGAATAAAGTCAATAAAATACAAGGAGGACATGAGACAGAGGTTAGGTAAATTTTGGACAAAGTACAACCAAAATTAGATATTAAAAATAAGGTGAAGTGAACTGAAAAAACACAGGAAGGCCTCCCAAAACAGAGTAACAGCTACTAAAAAAAGAATTAGTGATCCCGAAGACAAAGTTCAAAATTCTGTAGAAAACACCAGAAGATGGAGAAAAGACTCACAGCCAACGAACAGACTACCAGAAAAGCGAGATAAAGCCAAAAGAACAACACTACGCCTCATTGGGGTCCCAGAAGGGCAGAAGCAAACCCGGGTGAAGAAGAAACTACCAAAGCCATCATCGCTGAGAAGTTCCTGAAATGAAAGCATGCTCCCAAATACACGAGCCCAGAGGATACATATGAGGAAACCCCAATAAGAATGCTCCAAGACACATCTTACTAAAATGATAAAAATAATAGACAGAGCTAGAATACTGAAAGCAGCAAGATCAAAGAAGGCACACACAAAGGAGCATCCCGAAGTTTTAGTGGACTACTCAGGTGGAGACACTCCAAGCCCAAAACAATGGTGGGATCTTAGAAAAAGACTCAATGAACTGCAGGCTTCACCAAGGAATTATTTAGCCCGGGCACCCACTTTCAGATGTGAAGGAAAGATGCACGCCTCATGGATGAAACAACATCTCACGGAACTCCGATCAGTTTCAAGCGCAACTTCTGAAAGAAGGATTGAAGGTCACTTTGCTACGAAACGACTACCCAAGACCACGACGAGTGTCAGCGGGAGAATGTTGGCACGAAATCCTTAGCCGACAATAATCTCTCTCAAAATCAATGGTCTAAATGCACCAATTAAGGGACTAGCAGGGCAAAATGGATTAAAAACTAGTCTAACGTTCTGTGCCCACCAGAAGGTTCTCCAAATAATCAGAGCGAAACAGACTCAAAGACAAAGCTAGAAGATTCAGTATATCACTAAAACAATCTCAAAAGCATTAGGTTGGCCATACTAGTCTGACCATCTAAATCAAGCTGAAAAAGGTTAAAGGGACAATGTAAGACATTTCCTGTAATAATTAAAGAGTATGTATGGGAATAAACCACTACTAAGATATGTGCACCAAGCGAGGAGCCAGCCAAAACTCATAGCGACTATTAAAATACCTCAAAGAAGACATTAATAGTAGCCCAAGCATAGTTGGAGACTTCAACACGCCTTATCGACTCTGGATAGATCAGTGGGGCTGAAACTCACCAGGAAATACTGGGACCCTAAAGGAAGAGAAACCGAAGAAAGAGAGCTGGTTGTATCTGCAGGGGCTTTTCATCCCAAAAAAGCTGAATACACATTTTTTCCAGTGCACATGGAATATTCTCCAAGATAGACCACATACTGAGCCACAAAGCATACCTCAGTAAAATAAAAAGATGATTGCTAATCAACTATCTTTTCAGATCATGATGCACTGAAAATAGTAGTTAGCACCATACACAGAAGCAGAGTCAAACCCAACATCTGGAAACTGAACAGCTCACTGCTGATTATATATGTGGTCATAGAAGAAATCAAACAGGAAATCCAGGATTCCTACAAGCCAATGACAATAAAGAGACCAACTATAAGAACTTGTAGGACACAGCAAAGCTGTGTTAAGAGGAAAGTTCATAGCTCTGCAAACATTCATAGAGAAGGAAAAAAGAGCCCACATAAATAACCAGACTCCCAGCTGTAAAATATGTAGAAAAAGACCAACAAAAGAACCTTACCCAGGCAGAAGGAAGGAAATAATAAAACAACCCAGGAAATCAATGAACTGAAACCAAAAAAACAATCCAAAAGATTAATGAAAAGAGCTAGTTCTTTGAAAAATTAAACAAGATTGACATGGCAAGACTTGTAAGGACAGGAAAGAAGACCCAAATAAGCAGAATCAGAAATGAAAATGGTGACATCACAGCAGAAAAGACAGAAATCAAGATCATCTAGGTGTCTTGAAAGACTACCTTACTACAGCGGCCTGAGAACCTCAGAGAAATGGATTAATTCAAGTACTCTTTCTCTCTACGATTGAAACAAAGAGACCTCCAATACCAGAGATAAACTTTCTTGCCCATGAAGTGGAAACAGTATTAAATCTGCTAGCATAAAAGCCAGATTCCAGGCCAGTTCCCTAAGCAGTCTATTATATTAACCTTTGGGAGGGGTTAACATCCTGTTCAAGCTCTTTGGAAATAGAAGAAGTAAAGCCACTCCCAAACAGCTTCTACAAGGCACACTATCACCCTGAAACCTTTGGGGAGAGACAGCACAAAGTGATGAGACCAGCTCCTCCTTGATGAACTGAATCCACTAAGATCTTCAAACAAATACTAGCAAAACAGAATCCAAGAACTCATCGAAAGATCATACATCATGACTGGTGGTTCATGTCCCGGGTCTACTCTAAGGATTGTTCTTCAACATTACTTAAAATCAACCAACATAATACATCCTATCAATGAAAAAAGCTACATCATATGGTCCTAGATGGTACGAAAAAGCATTTGACAGTCTGGCACCCATTCATATGATTAAACCTCAGAAAAATGGGGAAATGAAGGAAGCTTCCTCAAGATAGTCTACCATCACAAAAACTACTGTGAGTATCTATTCTCAATGGGGAAAAAATGAAAATATCTTCTAGCTTAAAGATCCAGGGCTGCGACAAGGTTGCCCTCTCCCTCCCCTCTTTTATTCAATATAGTACTGGAATTACTCACCATGATAATCAGAGGAAGAAAAGGACATTAGGGGCCAGAGAGCAAGGAAGAAATCAAGCTATCATTTGCAGAAGACATGATAGTATATAGAGAAGCCTAAACTCTGACAAAAGCTCTAGAACAAGAGATGTATATATGGTAGAGTATAGCTGGGTACAAATACCAAAGTCGGTGGCTTTCCACCTATACACAAATAATGAAAGAGAAGAAAAGGGATATTGATCGAGTCCATTTCACAATTGTTGTCACAGAGAAATCAAATACCTAGGAATCAACAACCAAGTTATTAGTGTAAGGGACCTATATAACGAGAACTACAAGACACTGCTTCAAAAAATAAAAAGAGCACACGAGGAATGGGAAACACATTCCCTGCTCATGGGTTAAGGGAGAATTAACACTGTCAAGATGGTGTTGTGTCTCCCTAGAGCTTCTTTCAGATTCACCCGGTTCCTATAAGGGGATACCCATGACATTCTTTAAAGAAATTATTAAACACTCCCTGATATTCGTGTAGGATAATAAGCCTCCACCGATAGCTACTAAAGCAGTCCTTGGGAAAAGAGATGGGGCATCACACCTTTCCCCAACCCTCAGAAAAACTGTACTACAAAGCAGCAGTAACTAAAAAAGCGTGGTACTACAGATGTAAAAATAGACCTGTGAATCTGGAATGAGGTTGAGTATCCTGACACCCACCCTCAAAGACATAGTCAGTTAATCTTTGATAGAGTTAAAGAGTCCAAACTAGAGTGGGAAAGCCTCTTCAACAAACAGTTACGGCAAAGCCGACAGCTATATATAACAAAAAGTGAATTTGGACCTGTAATCTACAACACCTTGCACAAAAATCCAGATCAAAATGGATTAAAGATCTCAATATCAGACCTGAATCCATAAAAGTACATTAGAAAATATAGGAAAAACCCTCCACGACATTGAAGCTAAAGACATTCTTCAAGGTGAAACACCATTAACAAAGCTTAACTAGAAGAGAAAAGAGATAAACTGCATATGGGACTTACATGAAACTAAAAGAGCTTCTGCACTTTTAAAGAAAAAGTAGACTAAACACAAAGGCAGTCCCACACAGAATGGGGGAAGGAATATTCACCCAATATCCATCTGATATGAGGTTTATGGAATATATCAGTCACTGGTACAGCTATATAAGAAGAAAACAGCCAACTACCATAAAAAATATGGGGAGAAGAGATAAGACTGAAACTTTGACAAGGGAAGAAATTCGAATGGCCAAAAGGCATGAAAAAATGCTCATCTCATCACTAATCATCGAGAGATGCAAATCAAAACAACAATGAGATATCACCTCACACACCTGAGACTGACCCATATTCAAAGGGTAAAAAAGTAACAAATTAACTGTGGATGTGGATAAAGGGGACAATCATTTACTGTTGGTGGGAATGTAGACTAGGTACGACCACTTTCGGAAAACAATATGGACATTCTATCCAAAGGCTAGAGTCAGGGCTCCCTTTTGAACCTTCCTTACCACTCCTGGAATAACCCAGGGAACCCATAAAACTTACAGCAGAAATACAATCTGTACTTTTCTTTCTACTTGGCTGGCACTGTTCCCTTTGTGTGCCAGAACTTAGGAAACAACCAGTATGCCCAGGGACTGATGACTGGATAAAGAAAGCAAACTCAATTACATCACACAATGGAATACTATATGCAACTGTTAGGAAGAAATGAGGATTATGAAATTTGCCTATAATGGGCGTTTTTGGAAAGTTCGTGTTGAGTGAAATTGGTCAGAAGGAAAAAAGAGACATGAACTAATTCTTATTTATTTACATGGTATAAATATATTAGGTGATCTTACCGAAAGTGGAAAGTACACACTTAAATGTGAGGAATCAGGGAGGGTTGGTAAAATGAGAAGGAACATATTGACACAATGGGAACTTGGACAGGGTGGATTGATTTCATAATTTTGTTTTTTAAAATATATTAGTGTACGATATTTCTTGCTCCAGTTCAGCCTCTTCCTATTCCATATTAGAATTTACGAGGACAGACAATATTATATTCCAAAATTACTTGGTCCACATTGGATATACCATATCTCGTAATAAGTTCTGTGTTCAAAAAAGACTATATGGTGTCTGCACCCCCCAGGCAATGCTCTTTTGATTCTAAGAGTAATACCAAAGTGATCATTCTGATTGATTTTGGACCTTAGTCAGATGGGTCTGAATCATTTGTATATATATTCATGGTGGAAGTATTAATTCCATTCTCTTCAAATTGCATTCTGAACTGCTTTTCTGTTTCAGAGATGCAGCCTCTAACTGGAAATTGTATCTCAGAAAGTCAACCTCAACAGCTGAGTTGATGGGCTGTGGAAGTTTTGGGTGGGGCCTACCTAAAAAAATAAGCCTAGGAGAAAGGAGAAGGGTTCCAGCTATTTAATCTCTTGCGCCCTCTGCCTCCTCTCTCCTCTTCGTTCTCTCTTCCCTGTTGGGCCCCTTAGCACATGGTAGCAACCATCTTGGCCTACATGCGATACCCAAGGCCCAGCTAGAACTCTACTACAGTCTAGGGTTTTCCTATTGTGGAATTGTATGAACATGAGTGAGTAAAGCCTTTTTTTAAAATTTCACTGGATTCTCATTGTCTTTCTATACTCTACCATTTCTTTGATCCCCTGGAGCAGAGGTGATCTGACCCTGCTCCCAGACTTGTCAGAGAACCCAACAGTCTCTTACAAATTGGAGGTACCACTGAGATCTCACACTGTTCTTCTCCAGGATTTTCTCAGGAAACCCAGCGTTCTCCAACAGTCAATAATGTTTCCACATCTTGACAGTATTAGGATTGTGTCTCCTTTATATATTTGTTACCTTTTACTCATAATTCTTCCAAATAGGCCTTTCCTTTTGTGCTTCTGTGAGTCAAACTCCATTACAAAATTACCTTCAATTCTTTAATTCTAATTCATCATTCTATCTGTGAACAATTTATCTGTGGAGCTATAGTTCTTTGCCAATTTTTACATTTTTTGATCTTTTGTTGTCGACATCTCACACCTGTTAGGTCCCTTTTCTTCTGCCATACTTTTCTCTCCCAGAGCAATTCTGTTCCACTCAAGTAGTACATAAAATTTTTAGTGTTCTTTGCTTGATTTTCTGTGTAACAACCTTTCATTTGAAGGAGGTTGGATTATTTACAACTTTTACTTCTAGATCTTAGTTTTTAATGTCGAACTGAAAACTAAGACCTTCTTATTATTTTTTTAAGGTCGTATTCTTTTTCTTTTAAGCATGGATGTTAACGGGGAACTACAGGGGATGAGAGAAACCCAGAATATCAATTTCAGACTAATCTAAACTATCCAAATAAAGCTTCGTAAACAATGATAATAAAAACTTGTGTTTCTACATGATCGTTAATTGTAAATCGGAGTTTCTTGGATATCGGCCCTCAGGCAATCTTCTCTTAAGTACTCTGGGTCATGAAGGACAAGAGAGTGAGAATGAAGAATGGCTGGAGAAGTTAAATTCATATATTTTTATAATTGAGTTTCCGGTAATCTCACAAGCAACTCTGGATTTGGGACAACCCTCAAACAATTCAACTGAAGAAAAACATCAGGTCTTTGCTAATTCACTTAGAGCTATTCTTTGGACAAGAGGTAACACACGGGAAATAAAGATAAATTTATGGCAAGGCAGTCTGTCAATTCTGGGAAGAGACACAAAGAGTGAGTTATCATGAGCGGCCAGCATCTTTAGAATTTGACCAGGAACAAGTGTCTGGTACCAAAGCCACAATTTTGAGTGACATGCTGTATGTTTGGGAATACCTTTAGGAGGGCATGCTGACTGAGCTTTGGCCTATATAACAACCTCTCACCCAGATCCACCAATAGTCATTTACCCTTTGACTGTTATGACCTCTCTCTGGGTCTCCCTTAGACCCCCTATTTTTAGATTTAAATCATCTTATGATGTCTTAGTAGAGTTACGGAACAATCAAACTGAGGCCGAGAAATTGTTCAAATCAAAAGTGCTTTCTCTACAATCAGCTTTGCAGTTGATTCACCAGATCATTTCTGGAATCGCCTGTGGGCTTCTTATGGATCAATAGGCAGAGACTGGTGAGACAGCCTTGGTAGTTCAGCACTTCCCAGAACTTCCAACTGATAAAATGGGTGGAGGCCAGGTGACCATAACAAGGTAGACTTATCTTACGGTAAGGAGGAGAGAAAAAGACTTTCCAAAGGTTAACCGGGGACTGACTAAGATAATCTAATGATTCGCGAACCCTGAAGACCAAATACTTTCTCCTTGGGTGGCCCTACTTTTGACCCCACCACTTCTTCAGATGCTTTGTTGTTGTCAAGGACATTGGTTTTAGTTATGCTGATGAGTTGAGACTTAAGAGCAAGCATGAATCAAGAATTATATAAAACTTTCGAGTCCTGACTCAGAATATCTACTTGTTATATTTGCCCTACATTGTTGTGGAAAAAAATACTTTGTGAGCCTTGTCCTCTGGTCATATTTTATATAGGCAATGGGACCATAAAAACTTTATTGTACATTCCAGTTTATTCTTTAATTTTTTAAATATATGTTTGTATTCATGAGAGACAAATACTATGTGGATGATTTTTGGTATGCTCCCTTACTATAATTTTCATTTTTTCATTAACTCTTTTTGAGAATTTTTCCATTTATACTAGATTTATGGTTCAATTTAACTGATATGACAGACCTCAAATAACCATACTTCCTTTCATTTGCTCATTCTCCTATTGTGGGTGGATAGGAGCTTCACAAGCTTTTTATTTTTTTTTATCAGTTACTTTTTTCTACTGGCCTTGACAACTCAAAATAATAAAATGCCTTTTGCTTTTTTTTAATTTTCTTGCCCCTGAGATTCGTGCAGACCTCCAGAGAGAAAATTCCCATATATTTCTTTATTTACTTTACCCCTCTGCTTCAGGATCTGACAAATACCACGGTGCTACTCTCTGGGAATTTCCATTGTACTTTCTAAGTTGGTCCGCTACAACAGATTTGAATCCCATGCAGACCTAATTGAAGTAATGAATATCGGCAAAATGAATAGTTTTGCTAGGTTTCAAAATAAAGTTGGATCGACTTCTGAGACCATCTCAAAGGGAAACAGTTGAAAGAAAAAAAAATTATATAAACAGGAATTTTTATTACAGAACTTTTTTAAAGGATAAAAAAAGTGAGAAATAGCCAAAATGGTCAATGCTATGAACAAACCAGAGTACATGGTGTATAGTTTATTATTCATTCTTTCATAACATTGACTCTGAAAACTTTTGTATTAAGTAAAAAAGTAAACTGCTATTTCTAGGTAAACATCGTTGAATATCAGCAATTTCATGTAATTCAAATTAAACGTAACAAAAAAATGTTCCTAGATTAAAATGGCAAAAACTAAATTATACCTATATACAGTATTATTTCAGACCAAATTTGTTGGAAGCACAACAAAAAATTAAAATGGTTACTGTTGAAGAGAGTAGGAATGAACGGGGAAAACTTACTAAATTTACATATCCCAAAGAATAATCTATGTTATTCTTTTTAAACTTTTCTTTTCATTATCTATTTATTTTTGCTCTTTGGGGAAGGAGGGTCACACACTGGCGATGCTCCTCACTTATTCCTGGCTCTTCACTAAAGAATCACTCTTGTCATTGCTTAGGGGGACCATATGGGATACTGAGGATTAAGACCTGGTCAGCTATTGTAAGGTAGACACAGAACCCACTGTACTATCATTCCAGCCCAGTATTATTCTTAACATGCATTTTCCACAACAGGAGAAAATTTTATTCCTACATATAGCGTGGAAAGAGACACATGGGAATAGCAGAGCTGCTACAGGCACTCCCTGTGCTCAACTGATCATGAGGGTGCCCAGGAAGAAAGGCGAGTTCTAGCCTAGCCCGCCATCCCAACAGAGCCTTGCAAGACCAGAGGAATCCCACACCATGAGGGCACGCCATTTCCAACATCTGGACTCCATCGCTCGTCAGAGCTTCACCCAAGAGAAAAAATCAATCTCTCCCCATTGCTTTGTGGCCCGTAGTTTATCAGTAAATGCACAGAGAAGGAGGAAGTACTGTACTGGAGTATACCACCCGCACTATAAGACCAGGCACAGCACCCATAAATTTGATGAGTCAGAAACCAGTAGCAATTATGGACCTCATTCCCATGACCTGAAGAAATGGTCTGGGAGCTCTTCATGTTCTGGAACCAGCAGATGCCTGTGGCTACACTACCACGTGAGCAGGACCTGGAATGTTACTGGGTGCCTATGCGATCAAACTGATACGCAACCAGAAGACAAGTGAAGTGAAGTGACAGCAAGGAAACAGATTTGGAGAAATTCAGAAATTGTTTCATGTTGCTAACTGGTTGAACCTAAAGTTACATACACTCTCTCTTTATTTCCAAAGTCTGTGCTTTACCCATATCGTACTCAATGGGATGGAAAGAAACATTTTTTTATTCTTTGTAGTTCTTATAGTATCACTTGTTAAATAGAAACTCCAAGCAGAAACTGCCCAAGAGGTAGAGAACAGGGATGATAGGACCTGAAACACCCCTAGTGTTGTTGGTCCAGAATGACAGGAGACTACTAGAAATCCCTCTGATTTTACCAATAGCCCTTAGGGTTCTATGTAAGAACAGCAAGCTGCTCAGAAAAGGTATCAAGTCAATTTATACACAGGCAAAATGGATTGAGAGAAGAGATTAACTATGTACTGCCCTAAGGCCCTGAATCAAAGCTCCCAAGCAGGGGGCCTCCTCTACGCCATAAAGCTGTCTAGAGCAAGCTGAGAAGCCATGTGTGGAGTGTGCTGGATACTCTCAAAGAGAAGTTTATTGTCTCAGCCTAAATTCATGAGGCACTCAGTAAGAGTTGGGATTTTCAAGTTCATTGGTCCTGAGCCGGAACAGATGTGTGTCATTGTTGGAGTCACTATTTTCTCACCTGCAATATAACAAGTTCGCCTCTTTCACCTAAGTGTTTTGGTGACTTTTTTCCTAGCCAGGTAGGAAAATGCTATAGTCTTTGAGTGTGAGTATTGAAAAAATGCATATTCCTCTCACCTCAGTCTGTCAGAAAGGAGTGGAAGGCCTCCACCAACACTTGTGCTTTTCTATCCACTCACGAAAGTGTACCCTACCTCTCTTGTCCAGTGAATTCTCAGAAATGCCAAACACTCCTTCACCCAGTGATTAGATGCCCTTAGGAAGGTGAAAACAGACACCTCCCTTCCCCACTGTCCACTGTGAGCCAATTGCAGCAGATGGGCAAGCTCAGTTGTGTCCAGACTCCGAGGCAGAAAGCAAGTCACATGATACAGTGTTTCTGCCTCCAAGGAAACTCAGTTTAGAGACTCAGCCCACGCACCCCTCATCCCTCCCCAGCCTGAATCTGCTACCACCATCCACACCCTCCCCAGGTAACTGGCTAAATGTGCAGACTCCAGAACAAACATCAAGTCAAGATTGTGATCATGGAGAAGACAAAGCAGTAGGAAGCTGATCACTGCCATTCCATCTCCAAAATCCTTGTCAGTTTTTCAGTAGTTAAAAAGTACAGAAGACACTGAAAGAGTCTAAGCATCTGCAGAACCCCAACTTGTAGATCTAAGAAATGTACAAGTGATTCATAGTATAATAACTAACTGGGGAATAGAGCTTTAGAAAAACTCCTAAGATTAGTTTGAGTTTTAAAGATTTGAACAACTTATTTCTAACCTGCGAGTTGCAGCTTTTAAATGACTAAATTTTATGTAGAGAAACTACTTCACTCTCTTCTTCCCATCAATGACTGGCCCCTGAAAAGAAATGATATAGTTGATTTGAATTAGAGTCTCTACCTAGAAACTCTTCCATGTAAAATAAAAAATTCTAGTTGTGGTTGCAAAATATAAATAAAATTAGCATATGGAAGGACTCCCAGTTGGTACTCATGGGGCCTAGGGTCAGTCCCAGCTATATTCAACCAAGGTCTGTGCTCTAGTGGAGGGGAATGAGGACAAGGTGCTCGCGTAATCCTACAAGGTCAAAGTTCTCGGGATATGCTGGTGTTTTCAAAGGCCACATCTTGCCTCAATGGCATCTAAATCTATACAAAATTGCTGACCCTAAGATTAACATGTAAAGCAAACCATGTGAGTTGGTTCCTATACTTGTTAGATTTAACACCTGTGAGTAAATACAACTTTTTATTTCTCTTTTAATTTGCTTCTTAATATTTTATAGAAAAATACTAATTTTTTCTTTCAAGAAAGTCAGTAAAAAATTTCCAAAGCTGAAAAAAAAGCAGAAGAGAAAATGGAAGACTAATTTGTTTCCTCAATCACTAAATACAGATGGAAGACAAACTATCCTTTGATTCTGATTACAAGTATTCTGAATTCTTCTGATTCCTTTTTGGATCAGAAATAACCTCATTGTTACTTCACTTTGGCTGCACATATACAGAAATAATTTCATCAGACTATTCTTATGAAAATGAGAGAACTCAGGGCATAGGAGAAGTGAAGGAGATGTGGATTGGCCAGTGGGAGTAATTTCTTAGTTGGGCATTGTTCCCACAATGTTGAGTTAAAAACAAGAATGACGCAAACTTAGAGCTCTAAGATTTCAGGAGAGAGTGAGATGTGAATTTGTTAAAAACTCAGCCAGGGGAAGTATTTTGTTCCTAAGTACCAATACACAGTTAAAACAGGGCAGAGCTGAGCTGGAAAGTGTTTGTGAGATTCCACTGGGAGCAAAGAAAGCTGGAAGGAAAGAGGAGGCCAACTTCCCAACTCCACATGCCTGAAACCAAATACCCTTATCACCTTTAAGATACTTAACTTTGAAGCAAATCTCTGATCGCACCCCTCAGAATTCTTAATCATAGGAGAAATCAAAGGTACAATGCCACCAACAACAACAACAAAATTGCTTGGAAGCACTTAATGAGATCATTATAAAGAACTAACAAATTCACTACTTTTTTCCAAAATAATGGACTATCTTGGTGTTGGCCACACTCGTGCTAGAACATGGGTATGAGGGAAACCCAGTAATGAACAGCCGTAATTGTGTATCTCACAATGATATAATAAAGTGCACTAACTCCTGACACGCTCCCTGGATAAGTGCCTGAGGCGCAAAGCTGCATTTGCTCATCAACAGCCCCTCGATGCAGAACAGTAAGTCTGAGTGCATGTGTTATTCACATAGTGACATTGGAAAAAGAAAGACTTGAAAAAAAATTTGTGTTTTCCCTCACTTCCTTAAATCACCTTTCCTCATATTTGAAACCACCTAAACACATAGCTGAGAATGAATCTACATCTTTTCCCATCTAAAAAAAAAAAAGTTCATTTACCACCAAGTTTATGGATAAATTTGAACTAACCTAAACCAATTCAACTTGAGTCCAGTCAGACTCTTGTTTCCCCCAGCCAAGGCCAGAGACTACATGTTGCATTCTTCTTACTTGGCTAAACAAATGTGGTCTGTTTGATTTTATTTTTATTTTATTTATTTATTTTTAAACTTTATTTAAACACTATGACTTACAAAGCTTTTCACAATACAGTTGTTAGAAAGATTCATCGCCCCCCCACCACCACCAGAGACCCTCATTTTCCACCTACCACGATCCCCATGCCTGCTCCCTTAGCCAGCTCCATAATTATGTTGACCATTACAGCCCATATAAGTGAATGGTATTGATAAAGCCATGACTTTTGGGGATTCAGTTATGTGTGAGTCTGGCAGATTTCTTCTTGACATTCTTTCCAATTTTTCTAGAACGAGTGGGTTTCCATCAGATCATATCAAGCACCCACCACGACTGCACCCTATGGACAACACTTATTTCAAATCTTTTCTCAACCTCTGCTTGGAACTTGTCCTATGCATACACTGAATAATATATTTTATACTGTTTGTCAGAGCTAATTTCTCTAAATATGGTCAATGAATATATTCTTAATGATAGTTAATAGAGATTATTAAATCTCCATTGAGCCATTTGTGCCACTGTATAGGAACTTATTGATATGTTCCACAGACTACAATTTAGGATTGTATGCCCCATGCTTAATTCTATGAAATTGTAATGGAATACCTGGTATAACAGTATACCAAACATTGAGATATCATGGCCAGCAGCACCAGCAGTAGTCCCGGCAGGCCCACCAGGCCTTCTGGAGGAGCCAAGGTGGGGGGTTGGGGCCCCAGCTCCAGCTCCATGGAAGCTTGGTAAGTATAGCCGCCCAGGCCTGCATACCTGTGCTTGAAATCGGCTTCTCTCTTGGGTGGGGTTCTGACAAGCTGCTGAGTCTGGACCCTAAAAATGGCTGTGATTGTGGTGCACAAGGTTTTTCTGGCTTCCTCATGAGGCTCTATCTGGATGCAGGTGAGGACCAGAACCTGCACCCCCTCCAGGACACCTCATGGTTGGCCAGGCACAGTGAGAACTAGCAGGAGCTCTTCTGTCGGGATGCCGCCGGGTTCCCGACAGTGTCAGGATAGAGTTCTCTCTACCTCCGAGGATGCTGGGGAACAGATGAAAACTCACGAGTCCAGCAGCAGTCCCAAAAAAGGCTTTTAATAGTATAAAAGCTCTTCTGCATTACCCAATATAATGAACGAATTCTAGCTCTGGTCCAAACTTAGACCATACAAAAGAGCCTGAGTCTTCCACCAAAGAGAGAGTATCTCACCTGAGAGAGTCCTACCCAAAAAAAAGGAGCAAAAGCGGAGGAACCAAAAGCCGGTCCCCTTATATACACCAAAGTAATCCAACAGGAGGGTCAGGTCACCAAAAGAACTCTAAACAGAGTGTAGAAGGGTGGTCCCACACCCTATTGCAGGTATAAACAAAGATTACCCAAGGACTAATCTAGATTATCTCTTATGTAAAACACTGGAGAGAGAGGGCTGATATAAAGTAAAAGATCTTAACTTCATGAACTTCATGTAGTCTAGATGGTACCCAAAAGGTCCTTCTTATTATTATCTGCACCAGGGTGATTCTGAGTATCTTGTTCTCCTGTACTGAAAGGGTCACACTTGCCTGCTTAAAGCAAACTAGTATGATCCTTCCTATAGTCTTCCTATAGTCTCAACGTAGCCAGGGTGGTGTCTCCTGGTAAATTCTAACTGTCCCACGCTGGGTGCAGTGGGTATAAAGAGGAGCTGTCTCCAATCTAGAAAAACATAAAAGTCTTAGTAGATGTATAAGTCAGAAGTTATTCAATCAAGGTGACTTCTGTAAGTGCCACACCCTCTAGCAGTGTTTACATAGAAGAGAAGTCTCATTAGAATGAACCTTGGCTTAAATAGATTAAGCTGTGATGGGCAAACCAACAAAGCTCCCAGATTAGCTAAATCTGTCATCCAACACTCTTCCATGAGTCTGAGTCCCTAGATCATGGCCGACAGCCTTGATTTTATTTTGAAACTCATTTCTTATTTGCACTCCAAGTTTCAAAACTTTCAAGAGAAGAAGGAAATAAGGTACTGAGAAATAATCTTCAATGTAGAATAAGTGTGTTTCATTGGTAGTAATATAGAGATGCTTTTTGAGTGATAACAAAGGAAGAGGTGCTTTTATTTCAATTTAAGTAATATTTGTTGGGAATAAAATTTATCTACTCTTATAGCCAGACTAAACAGTTAGCAGTGAAGGTTCTAGGTCTTGGAACCTGCCAATTATGAGGAAATTTTTGTTTCATGGTAGATAACAGTTCATGGCCTAATCAAGTTTCTAGCATCACTTGGCTGGATTCTGGGTTCACTATTTACAGATTATGTTCCAAAATGACTTGATTCACTAATTCACTGTCTTATAGTCCCTGAATTGCCCTCAATGACACAACTTTGGTGGCCATTCCCTCGGTGACCATCTGCAGGTTGGTGGAGCATCAGGAACATCTTAGATGATTAGCAGATGTTCGAACAAGTTTACACATTAAGTTGTGTGTCCAGACAGCCAGTCAAACCGCTTTACATCTCCCATGAGCCTTGTCCTGTTCCTCCTCTCCCTCCAGCTGTAAAGATGACTGACATTTTGGAAACCTTAGAGACGTATGCTTTCTAAACATGCAGCCTTTAAGCAGAGGAGAACTCAAAAGCGAGACCCCCAACAAGGGAGATTCACAAGTGAAAGGAACTTGTTCAAACCTATTCACTTATGCAGAACAAGCACTTGGGCCTAGGACTTTGAGCCCCAAGACCTGCAGTGTCCCCACCACGACTTAAATACCAAGAAATATCTTGTCTTAACTCCCACCACACCACTTTTTACAGAATACTGGTTGTCTGAGAAAAATGGGATTATTAACATTTTGGTGCCCATATTCCTGAGGTATCTACTATTATCCAGAAGGCAATTTGTGTCAATAATATAAAAATAAACTTTTATCAGGTTGCTAGGGCTCCAGAACAAAGCATCATAAACCATGTGACTGAAGTGACAGAAACTCACCATCTCCGAAGTTCAGACGGATGGAGTACCAAGTCACTTATATAGTAAGTTAGGTCTTTTTTTCATGGGGACTTAGAGGTAAGGATTCATTCCCTCTCTCACTGGTTTGAGATGACCCAGTTCTCTCTCTCTCTCACTCACTTCTCTCCGCATTGCCTTTACATCTGTCTCTGCATTAAAATTCCCTGCTCAGGTCAGAGTCTGAGTAAAGATAGAGAAAAAGGACCAGTAAGCAATAGGGGGCTGTCAGTAAAGCTTTTTACTCCCCTCTTTTTGTTTTCGGGTAAAAGAGCTCCTTTACCTTTGTATATCCCTTTGTAAACTATAATCCCTAGCAGATTTGATTTTGTGTGTAGTGTGTGTGTGTGTGGGCGTCCAGGCACGCATTTGTGCTAGTGAGTTGGAGTGGAGGGAATGTTAAGAATTAAAGCTTTCGATTTTTCTAGACTGGTGCTCATGCCTTGTCCACTCAGATGAAGGGGCGACGGCCATAGGTCTCAAATATGGGCCAGGGAACCCCACAGACCCAGAACTGTTGGGGGACCCTGAAACGCCCTTACCACAAGGCCACTTTTATTTCCACGCCTCCTCTCAGAGTTTTCCCCAGGTTGGTGATGAGAAAAGCCTCCCAACCTCGTGGATCAGACATAGGTAAGTGGACTGGAAGAGGAAAAATGGTTCCGAGTGAGGTCATTTCACAGAGGCCTGGCGTCCACTAGACCATTTTATGGATGAGCAAGGAGGGATGTCAAGTGGGACCCTGTCATATACTAAGAACATTAACAGCAAGTAAAATATTCTTAGAAAGCGACTTGCTGAAAGCACCCTTTGGGATTGGGAATAACTTCGTTTTGAGTAATGGTTCAGAATTTTGGGAATGATTTAGGTATGGAGACTGCCAGTGTCCCCAAGGATGGGGCTGAACATGACAGAGCTTGTTTTTATTATTGCAGATGTGAGATGCTTTCTCAAGATTTAGGTGTGAGAGATGGGACGTTCCCATGGAAAGGAGAAAAATGGCTAGCAAAAAGAGAGGCAAAGATTCTTTCATTAAAAAGTTCTATATTAACATGGTACTATTTGGCTCATACCAACTAATGGTAAACTCAATTCCATGGCATAAGAAATTATCTGCCCATGGCTCCATGATCCATCCCACCCATCACTTCCATGATCATCACAGAAAAAAAGCATCTTCCTGAGGGAATGCAAAGATTTAAAGGAGTGGGATGCCTCAATCACCCTTGACTCCAGATTACAGGTAGAAGAAGTAAATAAACAGTGAAGGAGAAGAGATAGATGAGAAGTAAAAAAGGGTGGGATTAAGGGAATGCAAGAACATCAGTGGTAATTCTCAAGGAATTATATACTTCCCATCTCAGACCACACAGTCAATAACACTAAAAACAAGAAAATCACATTTTACAAACAACCTTTTATTTGTTTTTTAAATTCTTATTTTTATTATACCACCTTGAGATCTACAATTATAAACATGTTCATGATTGGGCTTCAGCCACAGTGTTCCAGCACCCATCCTCTCCACCAGTGCACATTTCCAGCCACCAAAGATAATCTCATGTCCATCCATTTATAGGCGAATTTCATAACTCCGCTTTCCTGAAAGCTGCATAGTATTCCATTGTGTAGATGTATCATTGGGAGTTTCATATCCAGTCTTCCGTTCTTAAGTACCAGTTGTTTCCAGATTCTGGCTATTGTGAACAGTGCTGCAATGAATAGAAGTGTAGATGCTGTTTCTTTGTGTGTTTTTGGGTCTCCAGGGGTATATCTCAGTGTAAGACGTTATTTGACAAAATGGGAGCTCAATATCAGTCTTTGAGTAATGTCCATATTGTTTCCAAAAGGGCTGGACCAGTTGGCATTCCCACCCAACAGTGAATAAGAGTTCCTTTCTCCCATATCTACACCAACACTGGTTGTTTTTGCTCTTTTGATGTGCAGTCCCTGTGATGTGAGATAATATCTCATTGTCACAACCAAACTTTTAAAGTGAGATGGAAGGGGCAGGGTCACAATCTGGGAGGTAAACAAGGAACATCCATAAGGGAAGCTGACATTGGCAGCGGTATTGGTGCTGGAACATTGTATGTCCAAACCAAACTAATGAACTTTATAAATCACAGTGCTTTAATAAATAATAAAAAAGTACTTAAAAAGTAAGAAAACAGTATCATCTTCTTTTGGGATCTCTGAGGGTCCCTGACTCTTCAAGACTTGCTAAGTTTGAGGAAAGTTTAGTATCCAGTTAGATTATCAGCACTTTAAAGAAGGCAATAAATCATGTTTCTAGGGACCAGAGCGATAATTCAACAGGGAGGACATTTGCTCCATACAGTCAACCTGGGCCCAATTCCTCCTAGTATGCTATATAGTCCAAGCACCACTAG